>JPJR01001152.1:0-15223 GCA_000750675.1 Pseudogymnoascus sp. VKM F-3808 | reverse complement strand
GAGGGGGTCGACGAGGGTGATGCAGAGGCGGCGCAGCGGGTCGCCGTTTGATAGTTTCCCGGCGCCGGTGTCGGGGCCGCTGGATGACTCGGCAAATACGGGGGGCGCAGCGGTGTTTTTGCAGGATGTCGGGGGGTTGATGAATGATGGCCCTTCGCCGCCTGCATCTGCGGTCACGACGCAAGGGTTGATGCGGAGGGGCAGCGAGGGGGGACTGCTGAGGGGGTGGAGTCTTATGGGGAAGAAGGAAGATAGGGGCGCGGTGGAGATGCAGAGTCTCGGTGGAAGCCAGATGCCGTCTATGCCCCAGAGTCCTCGGAATAGTGGCAGGGCTAGCAACAATAATGAGCGCCCTGCGGATAACGGGCGAGGGAGGCGGAGGAGGGGGAGTGAGGGGATGGAACTTAATGATGTTGGGGGGCTGCTTTTTATGATTTGATATTATGAACGGGATATGTTTGGCGTTTTGGGGTGGGGGAAGGTGCATAACCTTTCTGGCGTTTTCGGAGATTGGGAAGGATGGGGGATCAGTATACCCCGCTTTGCGATCTTGCAATGGATGCATATATAGCGATTATGACGAATGGAGAGGGATGGAAATAGGATTATATAAGTAGATGATGGTGTAGAAAATATCACATGTTAAGGCAGTTACTCTCCAGCTATTTGTGAATAATAGATCCTGTTCTTATTATCTATGAAGACAGTTTCTCTCCGGCTATTTGTGAATAACAGTTCCTATTCTAATGTTTGTTAAGAATAATATTTATCATAGTATCTGAAAAGAACAGTTTCTATCTTACGCTCTATAAAGATTAGTTCCTCTATAGCTATTTGTAAGGAACGGTTTCTATCCTAACATCTATATATTATAATAATTATATGTATCGATCATGGTGATGGTGACAACAATGGCTGGTGCTTTTAGATGGGACCGAATCGAGCCTACCATCCTTAACAATAAAATGTGGTTCCTCGTCCCCATCCAGAGCTTTCAACTCATCAAGCCCTATCGTAGGACACTTAGCACGCAACTCCATCTCATCCTGCTTCGTCAATAGCGAATCAAACTTAAACTCCTTGCCCTGCTCAAACGCAGCACAGATTGGCCCTCGCGGATACGCAACATCGTCCCACAACCAGTCATTATTCCTCGTAAGCTGAACCCTCTACTTCATATCCCTCGCATCGCGACCTTCCCCAACGTCCATCCAGCGCGTGACAAACATGGCGTTCCCCTTCCTCCCATATCCCTTGAAATCAATCCGCATTTCCGTATAACAGTACCGGCAGTAGATGATGCCTTCCTTATTCTCGTACCCGTCGACCTCGTCGGTTGTGGGGACGTTGATGCCGCACCAGAGAAGGTCAGACATCCTACTAAGCCTAGTGTGCCGGCAGAAGCCGAATTCACCAGACCCACAGAGAGGGATTGTCTGGGATGCTGGGAGCATGAAGACTTTTTGGTCGCGGACGAGGAGGGACCCGTTGCAGATGCGCGCTTCGGAGGTGTGAAGTTCGGCGAAGGCGCCGGGGGAATCGTCGATTTTTTTGTGTGATAGGAGGCGTAGGAGTGCGGTGGTGTCCTTGCCTTGCCTGTGCGCTTTCATGGCCATGAGGAAGATAGTGGATGTGAAGCGCGGCGTCATTCTACCCCTGCCCTGGCTTAATGAGTCGACAACCCGGCACGCTGACCAGGTCTTGCTGGCTTCGTGGCAGAATCGTTCTGTTACTAGGTGGCGCTCGGCGAGGGGCGTGAAATGCAGTTTGTTGCAGTGTGGGCAGACGATGTGGAGTGGCAGGTCCCGTTCTAGTAGTTGGAGGAACGCATTCATGACTGTGAATTCTGCCTCTTTAAGAGGCTGCAAGAACTTCGTCTTAAGGCATGCATAAAGAGAGCGGCAGGAGAGACTTAAGCTTCCCACTGATTCGAGGGGAAGAAAGCTTGTTATGTGGAGGATTAGTTCTAGTGGGAGGATGGTAAAAGGCGGTGATATGGCTGTGAGGCGCTCGGATCTGCTCTGCAGAGTATCCATTATAAAGTAAGAATGTTCTGATAGTTATATGGCTATAAAGTTATACCACAGAGAAGGCCCAAAAAAATGTTAGAGTTACAAGCACTATCGAGGGATTGCGAGATAATTTATACATTATTCAAAGAACGCTATTGGTTACTCAAGGGTTCAATAGCGTCACCCCGGTGAGTCAATCGGGACGAGTATGATTTACGAAACTACGGCGTGTTGTTATAAAGTTGACAGCGCTATCCTCGTTAGTCAGGGGAGCTATCTCCAGTTCCCAGCCTTAAAAGGGGGCTATTCTCACCGAAGAAAATTAGCATGGCAATATATTTATAAGCGCACGACTAAACAGACCACCATCTCTACATACAGATAAACAAATAAGTAACAACTATACTCAAAATGCCAGTTACGCATAAACTCACAAATAGGATAAAGATAATCATGCCTGTAAACTTTAATTATAGTATCAGTTTAGAACAAGCACAGGAGGATGGACAAACACGTTAGGCTACATATTGAGAGACAGAGACTAGTAAATAGAGATAGCGGAACAGGCACGGTAGGGCGAAGACTAAGGGACAGCAGCTGTTAGACAGAGATAGGGGAACAGGCACGTGAATCCAGATATTAGAGAACAGAGATGGAGACTGAAAATAGTATGATTGTAGCTAGTTTTATTATACGCATATTTTGAGCGACCCCTATTTATTGTAGCCCTCCTCCACCTCCTTCTCCATAACAGTAAAAGCTGGCAACGCGCTGAACCACCCGGCCATCTCACTCCCAAGCGCCTTCGCCGTAAACTCCGCCTCCTTCTCATTTATCTTGACAGTCACTCCCCCCCTTCCCCCCGCCGCCGCATCCGCCATCAGCTGCGCATGACAGCACTTCTCCAACGACGTAAACCAGAACACCGTCGACTCAACACTCAACCCACACGTCAACAAGCCATGGTTCTGCAGCAGCGCTGCCTTTCTGCTGCCTAACGCAGCAGCGATCTCCTGCCCCTCCTCCTCGCCGAGCACCACCCCCTTGAACGAATCGTATAGCGCGATGTCGTTGTAGAATGCGCACGAGTCCTGGGTGATGATGTCGAGCTGGCGGCCGAGCGCGCAGAACGTGCGCCCGTAGATGGAGTGCGAGTGCGCAACGCAGTTTACCTCAGGGCGCGCGGTGTGGACGGCGTGGTGGATCATGTAGGCAGCCTTGTTGAGGAGGCGGACTGGTCCACCCTCGACGATCTCGCCGGCGGCGTTGACGAGGATGAGGTCTGAGGCGGTGAGGAGAGGCCAGGCGACGCCGAAGGGGTTGACCCAGAAGGAGGTCGGCTCGACGGGGTCCTGGGACGGTTAGTTGCGGCTTTAGAGCGATAAGAGAGGGAGACGCACGCGAAGGGTGATGTGGCCGGCTACGCCTTCATCGTAGCCTAGTTTGGCGAAGATGCGGTAGGCGAGGATGAGGCGGCCTTTGAGGTATTCGCGCTCCTTGTATTTGTCGTCGAACTTGGGGGGAGTGGGGAATTTAGAGCCCATCACCGCGGTGTCGACGGCGCGCTGGGTTTCTGTGTCTAACTCGGCCGCATTGGCACCGGTTGCAGATGGAGGAGCCATTATGGTAAACTATGATGATGGATCTCGGTTGTGAATATAGTAAAATGGTATGATGTAGGAGAGTGATTACAGCTAGAGGGTATCCCCTTCTTTATAGACGTGCGCCACCCGCCGAGGTCTCCGTATGGATACGGAGTATACAACCGTTGTGACCCCGCTTACCCCGCATAGTTCCCCTCATGGACGCTCCTAATAGGTTTGATTGACAAATATCTCGGATATCATACCCAGTAGTGTTATCGAGCCGTAAGCTGACGGTCATATATACGGGATATATGGTGATCGTGCGATCAAAAGTCTAGGAGAGACTGTCCATAATGGCATTGCTTACAACGAATAATCAAATAAATATAAATGTTTCTTGATTGCCCACGATTATTATTATTATCAGCCGATTATCTAAAACCACAACTAAATAATAATATCAGTTCTCAACTTTGAGCAATCACATTTTAGAGTTTTGGAGGAACGAGTATATATATACAAATTTAATATAAATATTGGCGGAGACAAAATAAACACAAACGTTTATTTTCTCAAAAATTATAGTTAAATCCTACGAATAAACCTTGATCATTTTGTCAGCCCCGCCATTACACCACGTGATCCCTCGCTGACGTTGGATCTTGTCGTAATAATGGATAGCTCCAGTATAATTTGCCAAATAACGCCAATTTCGTCTGAGGTGAGACGCGTTGGACCCAACACGTATTTATGGACCGTGTCAGCACTAAATACCACGAGCGGTATGTCAAATCCAATTTCCTGAAACATGCCACTGCTCGCTGCGCCCTATTGGGAGCTCATAATCCTACGATACTTTGCGCTTCGCTACCCTACCTTGACGGCCTGGAATCCAGGGATATATTTGTCACTGCGCTAAGCCTCCATTCGTAAACTTTGCTTTGCACGGGAAATTTCAAGGTGGATTTTTGACGTACGGTGGCAGAAAGCTTGGCTGAGTAGTTACAGTATGCGGCCAATGGTAATATCTGATTACTCACGATCAGCGCCATTGGATCATATGAGGCGTGAAGGATCATTGCGGCTGGCGCGTCAAATTACAGTTCAAGCTATGGTAATGAAGCTAGTTGAATCCTATTCTCAGCTGCTCTCCACATTGCCATTGAAGCTGCTACCATAAAGCTGAGTGCTTCCCATCTACAATGTGAGTTTTCGTTTGGCATCCTTTTCACTCAGTTGGCTCTTCCTGTCTGCCAATTGCTTTTCTACGCTTTGCCCCCTTGCCCACGAACGGAAGAAACACCCCTAAAATCTCTCATAATGGCGGAAATATGGGCCGATCAGCCATTCAAGCTCATCCCAACCATGGCAATGACGGGGGTGAAGGTCAACCCGACCGTAAGCCATATTGCAAACGAAATGGTGCTTGCCCACAATGCCATGATCCGTGGCTTGAACTCGATGTATCTGCAAGCACCTTTTCTCAAAACAGAGGCCGACAACAAAGACATCCTCCTCTACGCCAAATTTTGGTAAGTACCCCGGTCCAGAGATTCGGAATGGCTTCTGACAAGATAGGATCGAATGGATTCACGTACGGCTCTCCTGCCCCCCCCGGAAGCTCTGCACTGACAGCCCATAGCATCATCATGAGTGCGAAGAAGAAATCCTGTTCCCTGGCTTCGAGCGCGTGAGTGGTGTTGAGGGCATGATGGCTGCCAACGTTGTGCAGCACCACGAGTTCACACCAGGTTTTGACATCTTTGTGAAATATGTCAAGGACTGCCTGGACGATAAATCAGAGGAGCGTTTTGCAGCCGACAAATTCCGCCAGCTCATCGACGGCTTTGCGCCAAAACTAACCCTGCACTTGGCAGATGAAATCCCAACACTGCTCTCGTTGGACAAGTATGACGAGAAAAAACTGAACAAGGTCTATGATGACTTTGAGAAGGTGGTTAAGGACGGGGATTTCGAGAAGGTAAGCAGCAAGCTTGTGGGATATATTACAAATTTCTGGGCTGACTTGACCACTTATAGGATGAGCTATACCCAATGGTTGTTGGAGCCCATGACAAAGGGTTCAAGGGAGGCGAAACCTGGCCTCCAATTCCGATATTCGTGACATACCTGGTTGCATACTGGCTATCGAGGAAGTATCGGTCAGTTTGGAGATTTAATCCCTGTGATTTCTTCGGAAAGAGACGTCCTCTTGTGTTTGGCCCAACTGCGGAGGATCGCTGATATGTATTTCCGTGGCGAAGATGTCGATCTGTTGGAGGCGAATGCAGT
The DNA here is from genome assembly GCA_000750675.1 of Pseudogymnoascus sp. VKM F-3808. Classification (NCBI taxonomy): domain Eukaryota; kingdom Fungi; phylum Ascomycota; class Leotiomycetes; order Thelebolales; family Thelebolaceae; genus Pseudogymnoascus; species Pseudogymnoascus sp. VKM F-3808. The sequence continues at coordinate 9,333 of JPJR01001152.1, read as the reverse complement.
GTATGGAGGAGTGCAGATGGTACGGTAGATCTTGCTCATATTTAACGATGGATCTGAATCCCTCTCATCTGATGATGGCGCAGGTTTGTATGTATTGTATGTAGTTCAGCGTTTGACAATATCAATATATTTTCGCCATATGCAACATCAGTTAGTTTTTCCCACTCTGAATTCCCACTTGACTCACCGAGACAACGACCTCCCCAGCGAATAACCGCTCCGAATACTATATTGAATGCGCATATAGTACAGCCCAGTTCATCCCCGGATTGGGCTATCGGTGGATATGCGGCACAGCACATCGGCCCCAGGAACGTGGGTGGTAATAAATAGATTTAGCGTATTGGCTGGCGTGCTGGGGAACTGAGTTTGATAGGACCAGCGCCGGGTATTAGCAAGGAACTCAGGTGTTGGGCGGGTCGATGGTGGAGGGGCTAGTCACACACAGCCTTATCTGCCTACTTCCGTCCTTTAGTCCAACTTGGCATCGAGAAACAAACGACCGCAATATATTCCGGCTTTGCATCTCTGCCACCGGACCTCATTCTTTCCTCCTCATACCCGTTTCTTTAATCCTGCGTACAGGACATTATCATACGTGCATGCACTTGCTGTGCAGCAGCTCAACAACCACGTCACTCGTTTACCAACCCAACCTCTACCCCGCTCAAAACCGAACCACAATATACCAACCGACTACATAAACCACGATGGGCGACGCTGAAGAACCACAGTTCCAGACGCTGGCACAGCGAATTGCTGCCTTGAAGCAGTCACAAGCAGCAGATCAAAGCGGACAATCACCGAATGGTCAAGCTCCGAGCCACAATGGCACCGTGGCGCTCGTTGGAAAGCGGCCCCCACCCCCGCCTGTCCCGAAGCCCTCCAGACCTCTGAACGACTTCCGAAGCAATACGGTTCCAGCTATTTCCACAGCCAATAGGAATATCGGCAATGAGCCTGCTGCAGCGAAAGATGTATTGCCACCACCTGTACTTGATCGCGAATTGAAGGAGCGGAACCCACGGCTGTCCGAACGAAACTTGAAGAAACCTCCACCACTTCCGTCACGGAAGAGCTCACAACAATCGCTGAACCTGCCGGCTCTGCCAGCAAGGCGGCCTTCGGAACAATTGGTTGTGCGAAAGGCCTCGAACGATTCGTTCAAGTCGAACTATTCTACACAATCGGGCTTCTCGTACGGCGGCAGCAAGTCGAGTGCATCATCTATTGATACGAACGCTATAAGGAAACTTCCACCACGCTTGGACGAGGCCCCGCTGCCTGTTTTGCCACCGTCGCGAAGAGAACAAGCAGAAGAGCAGGCACGGCTAGCCCGCTCACAATTGACTACCACCCAATCTTCCCCAGCCATTCCTCGAATTACGCGACAAGGCGAGAACGAAAGCTCTCGCCCCGCGCTACCATCACGACCTAGCCAGGCACCGGCATTGCCATCGCGCTCACGGTCTAATATACGAGGATTCCGCGATGATGATGACGCGCCTCCGCCTATGCCAAGACGACCTGCCACAAGCGCAGGAAGGGACATGGCACCACCTATGCCAACCCGGCCATCCGCCAATGGAGACGGAGCACCACCACCTATCCCATCATCTACCAAGCCATCGATGAGGCAAATAGATGCCATCAAAGCCAGGCAAGCTGCAGATTCTTCAGACGATGTTTGTCTGATTTGCCGCGACTTCTCTGGTCCAGATGAAGTGGCGGCAAAGTACCCTCGCCAGTCTCTACCTAGAGGTAATAGCATAGATTTTCTAGCCGATAAATTGTGCGGGCCATTTACATCTCACACCGACAAGGCCCGAGCAGTCTTTATGTGGTGCCATCTCAACATAGACTACGATGTCGATGCCTTATTTGAGAACCGCGTCAAGTCCCAGACCCCCGACGAAACCATTCGAAAGGGTATGGGTGTCTGCGAAGGCTACGCTGGCGTAATGGCCGCAATTTGTGTTCGCGCCGGCTTAGAGTGTCTTGTTGTTGGAGGACATGGTAAAGGCTACGGTTATGACGCTCCTGGACCAGGGCAACGGTTACCACCTGCGGACCCCACTGGCCACGCATGGAATGCGGTGCGGATCGATGGCGGGGTATGGAATCTTTGTGATCCATGCTGGGGCGCCGGAGCTCTTGGCGATGATAAAAGATATCATCGTGCATTTACGGCTACGCAATTCACTGGAAGCAATGAGGACTTTGGCCTCAAGCATTTCCCGTCTAACAAGGCACACTTCTTCCGTGAAGATAGAAGAGTGCTGACTTGGGAAGAGTATATTCTTGGGCCTCACCGAGGCGCAGAGACTCTGAAGATATATAACACGGAAACCCATGGTATTGATAAGGCAACGATTTTGCCGCCATTGAAACACATTGAGATCAATGATGGAGATTCCACAAGGTTTCAGTTCGCAAGACTGTGTCCGCATTGGGACTTTGAGAGGAACGGAGGGGCGAAGCCATACCTGCTGGCCATTAAAATCGGCGGCACGCATCCATATGCAGAGGATCTAGTGCCGCTGGAGATGGATGACATGTATTGGTGGGTAGATATACCACACAAAAAGCTGGGCAGCCCGGGAGAGACAATTAAGCTCTACGCGATTGATACGATGAACGGGAAGGATGCGCGTGGCCTAACGAAGAGGGAGTTCATGGAGCGGAGGAAAACGAGCGGCATGGGCTTTGCCGGCGTGGCAGAGTGGGAACTCGTGTAGCGCGAGTTGTTCCCGGCATATTCACATGGCATTCGAGCGGGTTTGGTGCAACGCTGACACAATGATATGCATAGAGCATAGGACAAAGAGGCTGAGGATGGGGCCTGAGAGAAGCGGCCGTGGTATTCTGATGCTGATACCCGAAACACGGCGCCTCAGCTCCCCATGGTTACGATAATATAAACGAATATATGAATGCAAACGAGGACGGTTTGAGGGCGCTTGCTAAGGTTGGCGTTGTGTAACGTTTAGTTGGGTTCCTTCCTATCTTTGATATAGGAGGAAGGCCATCCGCGTTTGTCAAATCTATCACATTCGTTGCAAGGAATCTACACTTCAAGTATCTGTTATAACTGTAGTTGAATATAATGTTTTAATCACAGTACAGAGTAACGAAACTCCACAACTATTTTGTCGTGCAAGTTCATTGTGTTTCATAATGGGTAATGGAGGTGTGCGTTGGCCGGCACAGCAGCCTTCTTGGCGGTTGTTGGATCTTTGTCTTGTCCACAACCATGCAGGAGACCAACTTTGTTCCAAGTTCAGCCTTGTCCACCTCGCCCTCCACCTTGCCTGGTTGAAGTAAAGGCAGCCATATAAACTTCCATTCAACTACCACCAACTTTACTGCGTAGACTGGCCATTTCATTTTTCTATCTTTCATCTTTGCACAGTTTCTACGGTACGCTTGGTAGCTCGACCGCTTTCCAAAGTCGGCTGTGGTTACTGGTGGATCGTAGCTTCCCGATCTGCCTCCCGGACATTCTTGCAAGCGCAGCTCAACCTCAAAACACCCACACGATGCCACCGTTGAAACAGGCACGAGGCAAGAAAACAACCCCCATAGCCATCTTTCCCAACAAAGGGCCCTGGCAACAATGGCCCGATCCCGACAATATTGAATCCAACTCTACGTCCCCAACTGCCTCTGCAACCATGAGATCTGCCGACCCCATAGCTGCGCCCGGGGCAGACAACACCGAGCAAGCGCCCAGTTCGCTGACCTTTTTCGATCTCCCGGCGGAAACACAGAATGAGATATTCAAGCAAGTGAGTTTCCCCCACATATTAATCTATCAGGCTTGTGCGCCCCGCTGTGGGTCAGGGTCCACGCCTGGGGATCGTGGGGCATTATGGATAGCTAGCTAACAAGGTGCCGCGATAGTGTACGGCGCCCGACCTGCTATCTCTGGCCCTCGTCTCGAGGCATTTCCGCGATCTGGCTGCGTCGCAGATCTATCGAAACTTTCATATCATATTCCCAGATGACGACGATGGGACTTACGCCTCGGACCTGGATGGGCTGGCGGCTGCGTTGGAGACGTTTGCTACGAGCGAGTACGACTATGCGAGATACTTGAAGGAGATTGTCCTCGAAAGTCTGAGCGGGGGTGGGAAAGGAGAAAGAGCCTACAGGCAGTATACAAATGATCTGAGCTGCGGGAAGTTTATGAATACGCTGTTTTTGCTGACGCTGCGGAAAGCGAAGGCGCTGGAGACTTTTAAGTAAGGAAGCTCCCATATGTTGCCCAGTGGGTCACAACACAAGGCGAACCAGTGGCTAACATACTTCAGATGGGATGTGCGAGTTGAATTGAGTCGGCCGGTTTACAAGTCCTTGCATAGTATTCCGGCGTTGCAGCACCTATATCTTCGTATGCATTCGGGGCCGTCACTATACCAAAAGCCACCACCATTACAGTCCCTTGAAAGCTCAATCAAAGATGATGCCCTTGAAGTCGTAGCAGCGATTGAGGGCGCTATCAAGGAGAAAGGTACATTTCCAACTATGACGAAAGAAGAGGCGAGGGCGATTCTTGCCACGCGAGCAAAAGACCTGAAATCAAACCATGGTCCGCCTACAATATCCGGATTTACGAACCTGAAGACTCTATCTATCCTCGATATGGATAGTTTAGAATATGTCAAGGAAATCAAGACTTGTATTCAAAACTCGTCTTCAACATTAAACAAGCTGGAACTGTCATTTTCAGAAGCGCTGGCAAGGAAAGCGAGGAAACCACCTCCTGCTGACGACACTGGCGATGAATCAGATCAAGACATTGACGAGTTTGGCAATATGATTCCACCTCCACCTGTTGTGGCACCTCCATCGACAGATGATGCTTCTAATCCAGCTAAAGCGTTTAGGGCGGTTGAAGCTAAACAGGCACAGGAAGCTGTATTGGCCCAAATTTTTGGCCTAGATTCAAGGCCGAAGGATGCGGGTTCGAAAAGCTCGGGTGCTCGCGACCAGGCAAAGAAATCTGGTGGTGGTATGGAGAAAACTGTGAATGCATTTATCAAGGACTTTGCGGCACTGTCAAGGAAGGTGATGGGTGCCCCAAGTAGCTCTGAACTCACTCCAGAACAGAAAGATTTTATGAAAGCCGTGGAGAAGGGGGCTAGGAAATATTTGAAGTTAACAAAGGATACTCCTGATGGAAAGCCTGGCCAGGACGGATCGGAAGAGGATTCGACAACCGAAAGCGCAACTGAAAAAGCGACGCCGTCACTTTCTGAGACTAGTGAATCTGGTAAGGCAGACGAGGAAGACAAACCACAAGCTCCCGAGCCTGAAGAGAAATCCGAGCCCGAAGAGAAACATGTTGGCTTATTTGACGACGAAGACAAAAAAGAGCCCAAAGCGAAGCAGTCTACCAGCGACGCCCCTAACCCGGAAGATATCGATGTGTGCGAACCGGAAGTAGGACCCGATTTCCAAGATGGGGACGACGGGTCTGCATCAGAGTTAGTGACAGAGGAAACCGGACATGATGCAATTCGGTCCACAGTCGCCGAATGTATTGAGAAAGTAGAACGAACGAAGGCTGGGTTTACCAAGGGCACTCGCAAAGACATGCTTGAAATTGTGCTTGCAACTCGAGCGCTTGCAGGATTTCGACTTCGCGATCTTGCGATTAACTCTGTCCTATACAAGGTGGCTAAAGGGGCTGCCGAAGCACACCACAAGTCCTTGGGCGAAAAAGAGAATTCCATGAGCGAGTACGTTCGCACAACCCGTGGATTAACGCTAAAGTCGCTATCGATATACCTCATCCCTATCAAGACATCTGTGCTGTCAAGGGCTGTGGATCTCCATGTCCTGAGGCGTATTTCGCTGATCAACGTTGGGCCACAAGCACCCCTCTGGAATTACCTCGCAAAGGAGGACAAAGTTTCTCCCTTGCCTCTGTGCAAGATCCACACGGACAATGTCACGCTTCCATTCCTCAAGTTCGCAAACCAGTTGGAGAATTTGGTGGAGTTGTTCATTTTGGAACGCTCCACGAAGAGCTCGGAGTACAGTTTTGCGCCCAAGACTACGGTTACAAATGATAATATTCGCCGTTATATCATTAAGAAGCACGCATCGACACTGAAGAGATTGGTAGTCAAGAATGAGAATGACTATACGTGGGATGCGAATGTGAAGTTTTTAGAGCTACTTTGCAGGAAGGGAAAGAATCTGGAAGAGCTTGGTATCAGCTTTGCATCTCCTGCGTTGGTATGTGTTGTTTCCTTTCGGTCGTTGCTTCTATCTCAATATTCGTGGATACGGCGAGCAATTCTAACATATTGTATAGCATACGTTCAACCAATATCTTCCAAGCTTGGTTTCTCTCAGGGCGCTTCACATAATAAACTTTCGTAACGACGACACCTGCCACTGGGTTATGCGCGAGGTCCCTAGATTTATCGCGGATGCCTTGTCAAGCCACCGCAGCACGAAATTGGAATACTTGGCCCTAGGTAATACCGTGGGGCGCCTCGTATGGAAGCCCAAAGCTGCATCCAAGCCCAAAGATAAAGGGAAGGGCAAAGCCGGTATGTCTACAGACAGCTCAGCCTCAGACCCCGAAAGCGTGGATAATACGGACGAAAGCAACACGGACGACAGTGATGAAGAAGATGACTCTTTTGCACCTCGACTGAAGCTCGAAACAGTTGACTGCGGCCGATTTTATGACGTCCTTGGCGTTCATATGTGGAGGAAGGAAGTCTTACTGGGCCGTTTGTGACAACGACAGTCTCGTAGCCCACCGCCGCCACCGCCAGGTTGGTAGATGCGAGGGGACTGCTATGAGATAACTATCATACTTACCACTTCAAATGGAAGCAAAGGAAAACAGATGGGAAGGGGTTGATAATACGGACAGATTTTGGCGCGAGTATCAGGTGCTTTAGTTTCTACAACGGAGCAATATAGCGGGACGATTCATTATTGGGGAAGCAAAGCACACATACCCAGGATGCGCCTGGCGGCGTATCCTTCTTTTGGGCGAATGGCAAGCGAAATTGGCGCTCAAGGATGAACTGAATTGCTTTTTTTCTTGGGGTTCTGGGGAATGGACATTACATACTAGGTTTTAGGCCAAAGTAGAACAATTAATCAAAGGATTTCCAACAACTTCGTAGTACTAGAGTATCAGTTTATTCCATCCAGGTCACGAGACGGAACCTGATTGGCTGTTCGCGGCAGGCGGTGAAACCATTTTCCGCCGGTCTGGGGTAGCGCAAGGCTTCGATGAACTTTTATGCGCCGCCGCCGTCGTAAAAGCCTGATGTTCAAAGGCTCGGTCTCCCTCAGACGCCAATACTACAGTCTCTTTAAAACTACCCTCAGTGATTTTAATATGGGTCGCGGAGGCAAAAGAGTAAGCCTCCTTATGCAATTGGCGATTCTCTGAAACTAATTGACTTCCCAGGGCGGACGTGGCGGTGGCAGAGGCAAAGGCCGTGGAGGTGGGGGTGGTGGTCGCGATAATCGCGATAACCGGGTGAGCTACGATAAAATCGAAAAGACCAACGAGAAGTTCGAGCGGTACTATGATAGCATCGTCGATCTGCCGGAGGAAGAGCGTGCGCAGTTCTGGGCGGCGCTGAGGAGGGACTTGCCTAACAGTTTCCGCTTCGCGGGGTCTAAAGGGTATGTTGGCTTTTACCCTTCTGACGTTTAGATACATATACTAACATTGCATAAAGACACGCCCTGGCTGTCCAGAAGCAACTTCGTGAGCGATACATCCCGGAGATCACCAAGATTGAGCACTATGATGGCACGGCGGTCGAGGCCCCGCAGCCAGTTCCCTGGTACCCCGATGAGCTCGCCTGGTGGATGACGACGCCGAAGAACGTTGTGCGACGCTTCCCTCCCTTTGCGGCTTTCCAGAAGTACCTCGTGTCCGAGACCAGCGTCGGAAACATCAGCAGACAGGAAGTCGTCAGCATGATTCCCCCGCTTCTCATGGGTATTGAGCCGGGTATGACTGTTTTGGATATGTGTGCGGCGCCTGGTAGCAAGGCAGCCCAGCTTTTGGAGATGGTTCATAAGGGCGAGGAGGCAAGGATACGCAATGCTCTGCGCCTGCATGCCAAGGAGGATGGGAGAGAGGTCAGCCCTGGCCTTGACGTTGTTGGTGACGAGGACTTGAATGTCGACTCCGAAGACTTTGGCAGAGCGACTGGTCTCCTCATTGCCAACGATTCCGATTACAAGCGCAGTCACATGTTGATTCATCAGCTCAAGCGCCTTTCATCCCCCAACCTGATTGTCACAAACCACGATGCTACCATCTTCCCTTCTATCAAGCTGCCACCGACCAAGGAGGACCCGGCCACAAACCGCTACCTTAAGTTCGATCGCATCCTCGCGGATGTACCTTGCTCCGGAGACGGAACGTGCCGCAAGAACCCCAACTTGTGGCAAGATTGGAGTCCCAGCAACGCTCTGGGTCTCTACGTCACTCAAGTCCGTATTCTTGTTCGCGCTCTTCAGATGCTCAAGGCCGGTGGACGTGTTGTCTACTCTACTTGCAGCATGAACCCCGTTGAGAACGAGGCAGTCGTTGCTTCGGCTATTGAGCGCTGTGGTGGACTGGAGAAGGTCCAGTTGGTTGACTGTAGCGACCAATTGGTCGAGCTGAAGCGCAAGGAAGGTCTCAAGCAGTGGACCATCATGGACAAGTCCGGCAAGATTTGGGAGGACTGGGCATCGGTTGATGCTGAGAACCAGAAGAACGGCACGAACCCAGCCACCTCTCGCCTTGCTGAGGGCATGTTCACCCCCACCGGTGAAGCGGCCAAGATCCCGCTTGAGCGCTGTATGAGAGTCTACGCTCACCAGCAAGATACCGGTGGTTTCTTCATCACCGTTCTCCAAAAGATGACCGAATTCAAGGCGAAGCCAGAGTCTGAGGCCAAGAAGTCTGAGCCAAAGCCAGCTGTGATCAGCATCGTCGAGGAGATCGAGGCTCAGCCAGAGCCAGCTCCTGGCGCCAATGTGGCCCCCAAGATTGAGGCCGCAGACCTTCTCGAGGGTTCCACATCAACAGACCTCCAGGACCAAAACGTCCCAGCTGTTGCTCGTGAGAACCAAGCCAGCGATAAGTCCGATGCCACGCTTCCCGCAAAGCGCGCGTTCGATGACAGCGATGCCGCACCATCCTCCCCAAAGAAGGCCAAGATCGAGAGCAACGGCGCCGAACCAGAGGCCCTGAGCCTCAACGAGCGCCAAGTGCACTTCCCGCCCCCACCAGGCGCCGAGCTCGACGCTACCATCCGCCCCGGCGACCTGCGCCCTGAGACCACCACC
>JPJR01001151.1:0-15479 GCA_000750675.1 Pseudogymnoascus sp. VKM F-3808 | reverse complement strand
GGAACGCATGGAAGACAGCGCACTGCTTACCCCAGGCGCACGTAAGAAGAGAAGGAGTCCTAGGCGAAGCCGGGCTCGGGGAAGCGGAGTTCCGGCGCTGCGTGGAGTCCATCAATGCGCGGCTCATTGAGGCGTTTGATCCGTTTGGGGTGCGGAATCTGGTGGATGCGGTGATGGGGCTTTGTACGGGGTGGTTTTGGGATGATGCGGGGTTGACGTATACGAAGAGGTGTTTGGCGGCGGTGGAGAAGGCGATTGAGGGGTTTAATCGTGAGTTGGAGATGGGGAGTTCGCAGGCGAGGTTTATTTCGCTGAAGAAGAGCGCGTATATGAGCGTAAGTTGACTAACTCCTTCCCTGCTCTATGATATGATTATAGATCTGTGGCTGACAGGTCCATAGCTTGACGTCCAGATCCCGACACCGCAGATCGGGTTTATTGAGTCAGAGATGGACGATGATGAAGATAGGGCCTCGTATGCAGGTGCTGAACAACCAATTGGTGAGAGAGCGGAGACCAGAGACGGCGAGGAGGTGAGGTAGTTACGGGTGAAGAAGGAACCAAAAGTGGTCGCTGTGGACAGTTTACTGGATATACCCCCCAATTTCCTTTACACAACTCCGGATGGGCATTCGCATATTCGGGATTTCCTTATTATTTTTGTCTCCCTGCCAGCGCGGCGTCTGGGTTTTGGGGATATTTCTCTTCCAAGAGGCCGCGTTTTTGATAATGGCTTTCTGTAGGATGGGATTGGGATGGGGATGGCTTTGTTATGTGGGTTTAGAGGGAAGCGGATTTTCGCTTTGTAATGAGTAGTAATTAATATTTATCTCTTGCTATTTCCAAAGCTTACAAGATGAGCTTGAGTTATGCTCAGTTGCACCTCTTGTGAAAGTAGTGGTGAGATCGTATGACTATCTTACAACACTTCCCACATTGCTTAATCTTTGAGCTAGCCCCAAGGTCCCTCAAGCTGTTTTTTATCATACTACAGCTACTCGACCCTGGGATTAGTCACATCTAACCAAAGCACAACTTTTCCATCCTGCCTGCTCTTCTTTCATCCTCTTCACTTATATAACACACTCTCAGCGGCTCCGCCCACTCGCCCAAAGATATTCATATTTAACTCGGGCTTCAAATTAATATCGTCAACGTTGCGGATAGACTCATGCACTGTGAAGTGACCTAAGATACATAGGCTTTCTTCTTTCTTATCAAAGCCATAGTGACGGAAATATTAATTTCGCGGTTCTTGGATCTCTAGCAATGATTTTAGAAGCCCGCTATTCAGGCACACTCCTACCACATAGAGTGCCCAAAGGATAATACAACCATAGGTTGGTCTATCCGCGATAAATGCGTATTTCCCAAGTATATGCCATGCATATTTTTGAGGAAATTGGTCTGATTATTCAATATATATTAGTTTGATGGAAAAGATCATAAATGAAGGGTGGCGGACGAGTTACAAAGATGGCTTAAGGCCCTAAACGGCAATCGTAAAAAAATTATAATTACTTGTCATTCAAACCTGCCAACTCCCGCTCCCACTCCGAATCCGAATCTGATGACGCAGAATAACGGAGTACGGGTAATATGCCGCATAACCACGTACCGTGCACCCTCGTCATCTGGTGCTGCTTATGTACATATGGACCGCTGCTATTTTGGTGCAAGGTTGACGGGTCTCGCTTCTGCACGCGCAGCTTAGCCCTCCAGCTGACCCAGCCACTGCCCTCCTACTTCAACCGCCCATCTTTCTTTAAACATCACTTATCTCCCTCTTCAACACCGATATCTTCAGATTAAGCCGCCCAATACTCAATATGCCCGCCCCGGAAGTCAACCAGCCCAAGGCCCAGACGATGGATGTCCCGTCTACCCAGGAAATCCAGGAACAACCTGTATGTGACACAGCGCCCGCCCCGCTCTTCAAGCCACGGATACACAGCTAACTCGATCGCAGAAACCAGTTGAGAAGATGACCGTTGAGGAGCCCGTTAGCATGCGCGGTGGAGGAGCAGGAGGACTATGCTGTGGCCTGTGAGTGCACCTTGAACATATCCATCTCCCTATATCTGTTCTGTTGGGGCTATCTACTGACGTTCCGATTCACAGTTGCGCCGGTTTCGCATGCTTCGAGTGCCTCGAATGCTGCTGCTAGACGCGCGTTGTTAGTGTTTGGGTGGGACGGGAGGGATGCCCCTCTGTTATACCCGAGATGGAAGTTTGGCTGCTTATCCATATTTGGCGGATTGGCCCTGGTGATGGGTTACGACTGGAAGAGTTTGATGGCATTTCAGATCAATGTGCACGAGAGATGATGCTATTTAATAATGATATCTTAAATATATTATCTATCGTGGAGCTGGCCGCATTGGGCGCGAGACTTGAAGTTTGTTTGTTAACGTTAATCTGTTGGGCAAGCATCGGCCCAACACGGATACTACACAAACGTGCGGTGAGATGGTGAAGCCGTCACTTTCCATCTCGGGAAGAGTTGCCGGACGTCAGCTCGCCACGAGTACTCGGTGGAGTTCTGACGGCAGAGAACAATAGCACAACGTAAGCCGCTGCGCCATGTTTCATCGCTGCGGCCCTGTTGGCGGAGCCATGTTCTCGCAGTTGACAACTGCGCACTGCAGTTGCAACAGAATGTCTGCAAGAATGTGACTGTAATGGGGCTGCTATGGGCTTTCGTGATAGAAAGTTCACGACCCGTTACTTTATGTTTAGGAGAAATACTCAATACGAGCTGTCGAAGTAAGTCTTGTAAGGCTGAGATCTCCGTTCTTGGCACAGGGTCCAAAGTGGAGTATCCCGGAATAAAGTAAAGCCGTACAAGGCTGCGCTAACCTCTCTTTGTCAAGCACGTTATTTTGCCCATAATTGATAATCCGCGACGGTGATTGGCTGCCACGGCTACCACCGATACCGCGCTTCATCCCCAAGTATTTTCTGGCCGCCACAGGACCTCGGAAGCTTTCTTGGATTGCACGACCAACCATGAATATCAGAGTAACCCAAATGCGGGCGAGCATGCAATTGCTGGGGCCAATGCGCCCGCGAGCGCTGCCTATCATCGCCGGGCGACTTTTCAGCGGTAGCATTATCTACAGGAGGAACAACGCCTCCCTCTCGTCTCTGGACAAGGCGCAGACGCTCACGGAGAAGATTGTCCAGCGCTATTCCTTGGGATTGCCAGCAGACAAGGTCGTCAAGTCTGGAGGTATGAGTTGCCCCCTATATGTTGCGGAATCGGGCGTTTGGGCGAATGCTGACTCTTATCACCAGACTTTGTGACTCTCTCACCTCACCACTGCATGACACACGAGTAAGACTTCAATTCCCTCTGCGTTTAAACCTCCCAGGGGTATGCTAACAAACCCAGCAACTCTTGGCCCGTTGCCTCAAAGTTTATGGCCATTGGCGCTACAAAGGTCCACGACCCCAAGCAAATCGTGTTCACCCTCGATCACGACGTCCAGAACAAGAGCGAGACGAATCTGAAGAAATACGAACAAATCGAGACCTTCGCCAAACAACAGGGCATTTTTTTTTCAGGAGCGGGCGAGGGGATCGGACATCAAATTTGTATCGAAGAGGGATTCGCATGGCCTGGCACGGTCACTGTTGCTTCGGACAGCCACAGTAACATGTATGGTGGTGTTGGATGCCTCGGGACGCCGGTTGTCAGAACTGATGCAGCGAGCATATGGGCAACTGGCCGAACATGGTGGCAGGTACCGCCTGTGGCGAGATGCCACCTCATGGGTGTTCTGCCAGCGGGTGTCACTGGAAAGGATGTTATCGTTGCCCTCTGCGGTCTCTTCAATAATGACGAAGTCCTAAACCACGCCATCGAATTTACTGGATCTGAGGAGACAATGCGTAGCCTGCCTGTTGATGAGCGCCTTGCTATTGCCAACATGACAACAGAGTGGGGCGCATTATCTGGTCTATTCCCAATCGATTCTGTCCTGCTGTCCTGGCTACGATACAAGGCGACTACTGCGGCGATGTATGAGTCAGGCACAGGCAAAGAGGACCGCTTCTCCCATGCTCTCATCGAGAAGCTCTCAACCAACCCAGTAAAAGCAGACCCAGGCGCTACATACGCAAAGTCTCTTTTCCTCGACCTCTCTACGCTTTCTCCTTACGTTTCCGGGCCCAACAGCGTCAAGGTTGCCACCCCACTGCGGGATCTTGAGTCTCAGAAGATCGAGATCCAGAAGGCTTATCTCGTCTCATGTACCAACTCAAGAGCCTCGGATCTTGCCGCTGCAGCAAAGGTCTTCACGGAAGCTGCCAAAACCGGCGCACCCCCCAAGGTTGCACCGAACGTTGAATTGTACGTCGCAGCGGCCTCGCTTACCGAGCAGCGTGCAGCTGAAGAGGCGGGTGATTGGGGTATCCTTCTCGCCGCTGGCGCCAAGCCATTGCCATCTGGATGCGGGCCATGCATTGGTCTAGGTACAGGTCTCCTCGAGGCAGGAGAAGTCGGTATTTCAGCCAGTAACAGAAACTTTAAAGGCCGCATGGGCTCTCCAGATGCGAAGGCGTACCTCGCCAGCCCCGAAGTTGTTGCCGCCAGCGCATTGAGCGGATACATCAGCGGTCCCGGATTCTACGAGGCACCAGAAGGCGTAAACAAGGTGATCCTTGGCGAAGGCACGGGCAACGTTGCAGCCGATAAGGCGGCCAGCATCGAGGATGCACTCGAGAAGCTGATCTCTGAGGCTGACCAGCTCGTCGATAACGCGCAGTCCAGCCTCTTTGGAGAGAGCGAGGCCCCCAAGAAAGCCGAGGGTGCAGGACTAACAGAGATTGTTGCGGGATTCCCGGAGAAGGTGAGAGGCGAGATCGTCTTCTGCGATGCCGACAACCTGAACACCGATGCTATCTACCCCGGCAAATACACCTACCAGGACGGCGTCACGGTTGACAAGATGGCCGAGGTATGCATGGAAAACTACGACAAGGAGTTCGGCAGCGTCATCCGCGAGGGCGATATTCTCGTCGCGGGCTTCAACTTTGGCTGCGGTAGCTCTCGCGAGCAGGCCGCGACCGCGATCCTCGCCAAGAAGATCCCGCTCGTTGTGTCCGGCAGCTTCGGTAACATCTTCTCACGCAACAGCATCAACAACGCGCTTCTCGGACTTGAGGTGCCGCGTCTGGTTGAGGGACTGAGAAAGCAGTTCAGCGGAGAGGCTAAGGCGCTTACGCGCAGGACTGGGTGGACGTTTGAGTGGGATGTTAGCAGGAGCGAGATCACGGTGCAGGAGGGTGAGGGAGGCGCTAAGTGGACGCAGGCTGTTGGAGAGATGCCGCCGAATGTGCAGGAGATTATTGCAAGGGGCGGACTGGAGAAGTGGGTGAAGGCCGAGATTGGGCTGTGAGATGGGGATTATATCAGATGGGATTTATGTGGAGAGTAAGATGTTTGCATTGTACAGCGGGCGTGGGAAGACTGGAGTCGAGATGGCGCTGCTGATTCTGCTCTTGGGGTTGCACAGTAGGAGCGGTGAAGCAAAAGTTTTTATACATAGACGCCATCTGGGCCACATTTGAGCTGGTACGCCAGTTCGATGGGTTTGTACAGTACTATTTTTAAGGTGATAAAAGAATTGGAGACTTGACAATCACTTCGGATCATACATGATATTCGCAATGAATACAATTAATGTAAAGGCTAGCCTATGGTTATTTATATTTGAGGATCATCACGATACAAAGGAACTAGAAACATTCCTGTTCTCCATAGTAAGCTCGTACAGCCTTCCCTTACTCCGTACTTTGCAATTCCAATGGTCGTGAAAACAGCCTTGCCGGGGCTATGTATATCCGGCGGTGGACGGCGATCGACGCTTACCCCCGCTGCAGTGGAGATCACAGATTCGATTTGAACCCCTAAGACTCAAGAGCGTGGATTTGGGTGAGAGAATGTCCACTGGACCGTGGATGAAAGAGGAAACGATTATCACGAGCCAAGGCATGCTGCTTACGGAAAACCGGAGTACGGAGTTCAGCGTCGAGATTACAGAATTGTTCCTCTGAGTGGTTCTAACACGTGCTGTGACGTGGTGTGGCTTTGCCGAGGCTTGCATTGCCCCATAGCCCGCATTTAGATTGCGGGGAAAAGGGAATTCCCCACGCCGGACTTGACCCGAGAAATCGTGGGGGGAGATGAGAAAAATAATCCCGTTGTTTACGTGCTTTTGTCCATATTACAGAGGTGGATATCCCAAGAAATACAACTTGCATAAATCAGTATGCCATGGGTTGATTTACTGTACCATCAAACGGCCACCCACGGCTCCCACGGCAACCACCCTAGGCCAGCATCCCGCCGCGTGGCGCACCCACTTCGCCTTCCATCTATGGAATCTTACTACTCGAGTATGCATCTCCAACGCACTATTTGCATCCGGCGAATCCACCATGGGGTACTGCTGGGCCTCTCATTCCCACCAACCACTCACAGCACTCGAATGCGCTGCACATAGCCTTCCCCATCCCTGTCTGCAAGCCAATTATTGCTTGTAGCCTTGGTTTTCACTCGGACAGATCTTACGGGGCGTCCTACAACGCACCTGCTTGGTCACAGTGCGGTTCACTAAGGGCACATGTCTCGTGAGCTCTACAGTACTACACTACACTGCCTGCCTCCGCGAGCATCCAATCTACCTAATTCGTGGTACTCATGCTTTCCCCTGCACGCCAGGCCCAAAGCGGGTCCTACCGCATCGCCATACGCGGAGAATGATGACGGCACCACCGAGGACCTTGGGGCAAGCTATAAGGTTATAAGGAAGGTGCTGCTGTGGGCCTTGCGGCTTCCCGCCGCGCTCATCTTGGGATTGATTTTTCTGCAACGCAATTCTTGATCATTCTTGATCAATATAGTAGAAATGGTTCGCGTTTCTGCTCTCATTGGCGCTGTTGCGCTTGCTTCGGCGGCGACGGCGGCTGCCGTGGGGTCAAAGGTGACAGCAACGATAACAGCGACGGATTGTGCGACTCCGTCGCCAACGGTTGATTTGGGGTATGGCTTGTGGAGCGGGAAGATTAATGTGGGTGGTTTTTTTCTTCATTTCGAAGTACTCGGTTATCTCTGAGCCTATTTTTATAAGCATGAGACATTTATCGCCTCGGGTTTCAAGTCTCATGAGTAATGCATAACATAAGTGCTAACTACCACCACAGGATACTGGCAAGCACCCTTACTACACTTTCAGCAACATCAGATACGCTGTCCCACCAGTTGGAGAACTGCGGTTCAAAGCTCCAGTTGCCCCGACAGGCAGGAACAAGACAGTCAACGATGGATCGGGCAACCCCATTTGCCCGCAGTCCAATCCAGGTACTTAGATCTGGCGCCTGCACTAAGAGGTAGCTAACAATTGTAGCGTGGCTCTTGACTGCCCAGGCGTTTCTCACTGGGACGCCCATTGAAAACCTAACCAGGCCAGGCCAGGACTCAGGCTCTGGCGGCGGCTTCAGTCTGGATGACATTCCCAAGCCAGCCCCAGGAACGACTGAAGACTGCTTGTTTTTGGATGTCTATGCGCCAAAGTCGATTTACGATGCTCCGGGGGTGAAGGATAAGAAGGGGGGCCACCAGAAAGGTGGTGGTGAGTGTTCTGCGTTCCCAATCACGTTCATCGCTGATAAATAGTAGCTCCAGTACTTGTCTGGATTTATGGCGGCGGCTACACTGCAGGTGTCAAGACGGGTAACGGAAACCCAGCCACTCTTCTTGACAGTGCCAGAGATGGAGATGAGAAGGGAATCATCTTTGTAGCTCTCAATTACCGCCTAGGCATGTTCGGGTGGTTGTCCGGACCCACGTACCAGGCGAGTGGCACTGCAAACATTGGTCTACACGATCAACGCCTGGCGCTGGAGTGGGTGCAAAAGAACATCCATCTCTTCGGTGGCGATCCTAACCGCGTCACTGTTATGGGCGAAAGCGCTGGCGGTGGTTCTATCATGCACCAGATCACTGCCTATGGTGGACTAAAGGGCAAGGTCCCATTCCAGCAGGCCATCGCCCAGAGCCCTGGATGGGTCCCGAGCCCTAGCAACTACCAGAACGAGGCCGTATACCAGAAGACCCTTGGCTTCGCATCTCTCATTTCCGGGAAGCAGGTCACCACACTTGATGAGCTCCGCAATCTGACCACCGAGCAGTTGTACTACACAAACTACGCCGTGACTGGTCTTTCAGAGTACGGAACCTTCACCTACGGCCCAACCGTCGACGGTGACTTTGCCCCCAAGCTCCCCGCCGAGTTGCTCCTGCACGGACAGTTCGACAAAGACCTCAAAGTCATGCTGGGCCACAACTCAGAGGAGGGCTTCCTCTTCGCCTCGCCCTTCGTAACCAACGACAGTGACCTCAAGGCTTACCTCCAGGGCTCAGTTCCCGCCATCCTTCCCACCGCCCTCGACACCGTCGTCAAGGATCTCTATCCACCCAACTTCGACGGCTCCCTGCCATACACCACCCAGCTCTCCCGTACCTCTGTCCTCGTCTCCGAAGCAGTCTTCACGTGCAACACGCGTGCGCTCGACCTCGCATACGGCAACAACACGTACAGCTACTACTTCAGCGTGCCACCGGGACTGCACGGCGAGGACGTGGCGTATACCTTCTTCAACGGGGACACGACGACGTCGAACCTGGGGCTGCCAGTGGACAGGACGGTTGCGGAGGCGCTGCAGGATTATATCACCAGCTTTACGATGAATGGGAATCCGAATGAGAAGGGCGTGCCGTTCTTCCCCTTGTATGGAGGGAACTCGAGCACGCAGGTTGTGAATATTGGGAAGTTGGGAACGCAGATTACGGATACGGCGGCGAATGCGAGGTGTGCGTGGTGGCAGAAGGCGTTATATTATTGAGTAACTATTAATAATAATGGATGATACAGAGGGGGCGTAATACAGAAGAATTAGTAGTATATACAGAGCTTATACTTATGAACAGTGTCATGCCCTATTCTCCTTGTTATGAATGGTGTCAACTCGAATAAAGATGCAAATCTCGCGAAGGCCTTGTAAAATCAATTTCGGTGGAACAGCTCCTGGCATGCAAATACCCAATTATTAAGTTAAGCTAGTTATATACAAATAGATTTGGTCTGGCATAACTACAGTCAGCGGTAAGTTAATTGGGCCACTTGTTGGTCAAATAATCGGCCAGTTGGCCAACGAGAATTGGGGAAGGGGTGATAACCCTGTCTATTGTACTTCTTATGAGGCCCCGACATGGATTCCAACATGAGCCCTATTCCGTTGTCCTCGGACCATTTGCCGTCATCAGTGCTGAACCAGACCTCATTTTCCCTAGATGCTCTTTTAAGGGGCGATAGAGCGCAGCTGCCTGCGGCGATAGGGTCGATATTTTGCAGGATGATGCGCGTCAGTTTAGGGGCAATGCTCTGCTTTCTCTTAACCAACTCGAGTACCTCTTTCTGGGCGAAATTTAACATCACTTCTTGTAATCCACCAATAAGCAGATATTCAAGAGACTTCGGAACAAGCTTCCACAGTTTTGGAGCCCTTGGATCAGCATCCGCCGCCATCCCAACTAGAAACTCTACCGGGAGAACGAGGTGGGTGAGGACTTCAAAGCTGGTAAGCGATCCCAACTTGGAATTTCTAGCAGAGTTGGACTCTAAGACATAAGGTATACCCCGTGCAAGACGCAGCTGCCGCAGTGATCCGCTCAAGCATAGCAAGCCATCCATCATTAACAACGGGTCAAATTTGTCAAAACTGGTCCGCGGGTGCCCATGCGAATATGAGAAATACTCCAGCCGCACGCATGCTTGGAGTATATTTCCCAACACACTAGCCTCGAAAATACATTGCTCCAATGTGAGAGACTTTAAACCCATCAGGAAGTCGGGCCTAGCCTGTATAGGCTTTATGAAGCCGTTGAGACAGAGTGACTCGGCTGATGGCGTCTGCAGGAACATAGTGAGCTCTAGATTCCCCCAGTCGCCTTGTTCTCTGTCTGTCGGTCTGAATGCAAACTTTCCGTGCCGAAGGTGGCGAAGCATTGGTGTCATCTTCTTTAGGCTTTGTGCCTCTGAGCCAGGCGGCTCTATTCGTAACATCCCATCACGCGTTGCTTGTTGGCTGTGTCGAACGATTCTAAAGAACCACTCAACATAGTGATCTTCCCTATCTTTTGGGATATGATCATAATAATATCCCCATAAATAGTATATTTGTCGTAAGCCCGGGCACAAAAAGAGAATAATTGCAATCATAGCGGAACATTTCCCTTCGCACGCGTCCTCCCACCAGTGCTTGCAGAGCTTCGACTTATCAAGGTTCGGTGTCACGCTAAAGCCATAATGTTGCTTAGAATAGCCAATCTCTACAATTTCTGTTACCGCCTTCTGTATCAACATCTTGTCCTCGTGGTTAAATAACGTGCCAATGAAGCCGCTGTCCCTAGGCGAAATATCCAGCACTCGGACAAACTCCCCTAGTTTCCTGTCACGTACTAGTGATCTTAGAGTCAAGGGTACCAGGCGACGGTCCATCAAATTTTCGTCGCGACAGCAGAGTTTCTGGTACAGAAGCGGTGTTGTGAGGTAACGTAGGTGTTGCGACACAAGGCACAATGTAACCAGATCTTTTTCGGTCTGTGCAAAGTGGTCGATGATGCTGAGGAGAACCTCCTCGGGGAGATCGTTTAGCGACATATTTTCTTGGGGCCAACGGCGAAGGACCTAGAATGGGAAAAGAAATTTGAGGATGGCAAACCTCGAGTGAGCGATGCCAGGTGAGAGAGGGGTAGCTATGCGCGCTCGTGACGCTGTCGCCTAGAAACCATAGACCCTGCATTTAGCCACCAATATGCATTCCCTTGGTCTGGCTTTACGCGGCATGAGTGCCTTTTCAACGAAGAACAAAGCCTCGCCAGGTGTTTATATCAGGAGCTGCGCCAGAACTGGACTTCACAGAGCCCTGCGAGATATGCTCCTTTACTCGGGCCATTTCTGGTAGCGAAGACATGTTTTTCTTTTCTCTTTCATATCCCTATTGTTGTATTGTTTCTTATCTGCAAGTACTAGGGCTACAGTTCCGTTTATAGAACTCAAAGAATTCGGGATGTCCAATATTCGAGATCGCCTTTGTCGCTCTATCTCTTCCTTTCAATTTCTTTGAACTGTTGAAGACAAGAAGTCAAAAATAACCAACCTCTGAAAGAATGCCCAAAGTTTTCAATACAGCACTGCAAAGGTTAAAGTCTCACAGTCACATCTGCTGGCTTCGATTCCCAGCATTTTATCTCTTGGCAGGTCGTAAACTAGGTTCTTTCTTTCTTCTGCCTCCCGACAATGCCTTCGCAATGTCTTTGTCCATTGTGTGTATAAGATTCGTGTGAACAGTCTGATTTACCAAATGCAAAATCTTGTTCTTTTCTATTATCATCTTCTACATTCAGCACATCGATTTATCATCCATCTCCTCTTTCGCTAAGTTGACAAAGAGTCCTTTTTTTTCACCAATCCTGCTTATTAGTTTCCAATGGCGAGCGGTAGGATTCTTCGTGGCGATGGTAAGAAGGGCGCCACCTTCTTTTCAAGTATTATCCAGGAATTTGAACAACACACTATAGGACCACAATTCGCAGGTAACTCCTCGGCGCTTGCCGGTGCTGTTCCTTTCAATGACAGGACGAACACCCGGTTTGCAAACTTTCTAAATGAAATACCGCCTTCTCAGACGCGTCTCCACAGATTCATGTTCTTGGGCGTGCTTTCCACTTCCAGGACGTTCATGGAGGTATTTACAACTGCGAGAGACGGCTTTTGGATTTCCCTACTAACGGAGCTAGATAAGCACATGGTTGTCGTCAACTTCTATGCCCGTTCACGCCTGCTCCCATGGAGAGAAGCTCTCATAAACTATTTCGACAGAATTGGCGACGTGGGCCCGGATTCGGCACCATTCCGCAGTGGCGCTTGGCCTGCGGTTGTCCCTCCTCATCCATTAGGCCTTGATGACAATATCTTCCAAGGTAATCATCATCACACTTTCTACCTTCGTTTGGATGGAGGAACAGGTCGAAACACCGTTGTAAGTGGCTCCCGTAAAAATGTATCCATGGAAAACATAGACAATTGCATCTACGATGCCAGAAGCTGGCCAAGAACTGCACCCCCTACCTGGCCAGCCAATCGAATCTACCGCGACCATCCTCAAAACATTCGCAACGCCACGGTCGGTATACCCGCTGCTCAAGCAAATGATTTTTTACGTTGCGGCAGTTGCAGGAAAACTTTCGTTGACATCTCCAGTGATGATACAGGCTGCAAATGCCACTCGTGGCGTGTTGAACATCCTTGTGTCCAGGTGCACGAGTACCCCCCTTTTCCGGCTGCTCCTGACCTTGTGAACAAGGGTGTTATGGCCATGCAACCATTCGAATCAAGGAAAATTATTGGGGAATACGTAGGTCAGTTGTTGCCGCCGGGCAGAACAGATCCAGCATTAAAAAATAACATCTTTGCGGATGATGTCTATACGATAGACCTCAACGCAGCAGTGATGGGCCAAGAGAATGGCAGGGTGACGTCGATGCCGGGCGGTAAGATAGCAGATGTTTCGGCAGGCTGGAGAGGGAACTGGACGCGGTTTATCAACACCTCGCCACGGAAGGCTGACTGGAATGTTGAGCTTGTACAGTGGCTAATTGCTGACCGGATCAGGATTTTGGTTCGCACTATTAAGCCCATTGCGTTTGGGGAGCAGCTGATAGCATCGTATGGGACCGATTATATGAAGAGTCTTTTCGGGCCAGATTGGAAACCTTGATAGAATATGGCTTGGCATTGCGGCAAACAGCTGGCTGTTTGTAACTGACTTGTATAATAGTGTGGAATGGCATTGAAGCTGTGGTAATTATATATATTTTAGCTGTATAAAGAAATTTTTGGTTTTGCAAAGATAACAATTTCTTAGAGCTGATACAATTGGCGTCTGTTATAAGTGTTTTGAAGGGAGGGCCTACAGCCTCCAGCAAATGTTCTTCTCGCGATATATGTCCTATATTAATCGAGTCGCTTTCTTGTCTGCTTGAGACGAACTTGAGCGTATTAAATGCTCTCGGTCTGTCCATCCACCCGCTCTGCACAGTTTTCTTCTCGACATAGACCGACACAGCAATTTACATTTTGGGTATTTAAGAAGGACGCGCTTCAGGCTTCACATGCTGATTGATGCCTAAATGGCCCCCATGTCTAAAAATAATTAGGTGTATGCAGCAGTACGCTCGAGGTTTGGCGTGTTTTAGGAGCGCCTAACAGATACCATGTCACCCTGCCTAAGCCACGATATTGAAATTCCACCTCTAAAACCCCAGCATATATCCAGCCCTCTTCATTTCCTCCACGCAAGGCTGTGACAACATTCTTATATTTAATCCCCCCCAGAGGCACGATGTTACAATTTTTTCCGTTCTTGTGTAGTTGTTCCTTTTGACCAAGTCTCCGGTCGCCCTTGCCATCCGCCATGACTAGGCCGCTCATCATCTGGTCACTACTTGCATGCACAGTCGCTGCTGCTCCTGACCATTTTAGGCTGTGGTTTCCTCAATATGGCCCAACATTTGAAGGCTTCGTGAGAAAATGCGGGGCGACATATGACGCTTACAGAAATGATGTGCCTTGTCACCCAAATTATGTCGGGTGCCAATCTGGAAGGATGATCCATTGCCTCCTAAGCCAAGCTACGGAGTCTTTGAAAGCAAACATGGCATCGGCTGGTGTTATTTTAGGACTCCTTCCTACTACGTTGTGTCTAGTTGGGCTGAGCACTGTTGAGACTGGTCTCTTGGCCCATCGACGGCCTCTACTATCGCTGCTTCTAGCCGCAGGAGCACCGGCAATTTCTCCCAGCCGGATTTTTGACTATCGAGACTCAATAGACCTACTCAGAGACAGGTCTTCTTACATCAACACGCCTAGATTTACACCAATGTGGGCGGCAATCATAGCCACCCTTCAGTACATATTTGCATCCCTTGCGATTGCCAACCTAGCCTATGTTAGCTGGGAGCTGTCCATCAAGACAGTGTGCAGTTTTTCATCGGACACAGCGTTCCAACCGGCTCTCTGGGCTTTTGTTGCTATTCCCATCCATCTAATGGGACGACTTGCAGTGGCGCTCCGTTTCCGTTGCCAAATGTCAGAGCTAGGACCTGAGGGTCCATGGGCCAGGAGGCTTCGGGAGGAGTTTCAGCTGACTGCAAGACAGTCGCCAGCCACACTGCACAGTCAACAGGAAGGGTATTTATTCATCCTTTGCTCCTGGTGCACGTCAACTGGGGCAGTCTTACATATCATGTACGGCACACTTGTTTTCTCAAGTATATTGTTCATTAGTGCACAGGACGCGATAAAGGTAGCTGCGAGATATCTGTGCTCTACTCTTATTTGCAGGATCATTCTCAAGTTCGAAATCATAGGGATGCGTGGTGTGATGGAAATTGAGAAGGAGTCCAAAGCATAACTTTGGACACTCAAGTCCCTGCATGAAAGTTTATTAACTCTAATCGCCATGCACTTATAAGACTTGAAAGGGACATTCATAAGTTCATAGAGGGCTACGTCTAGAGTAGATTCTGGGTGTTCAGTCTTGGAAGGGGCACGTATTGAGACCTGCCAATGTCGCGACCGAACATAGTAATGGTCCAACAAGTCACATTATACGCCTTGCACCTTTGCAATCCAAATTATTTCATTCCATTTTGCATAGCCACTCCTTTACTTATCTACGCAAGCGCCTCCTGCAACAAATCCAGTAAATGCACAGACCCGTTCGCAGTCCCAGAAATGTCACGTATTCGTATCATACAAATAACGCCAATCTACTTCCTATTTCAGCGATCCACGTCTCCCTCACGCTCCTCTGCATCATCTTCCCCATCGTGCATCTCATCCGCGTCAGCCATGGGCACATCGTTTTCCCCGCGATCGCCACCCAGGCTAGGCGCATCAGTCTCCCCTACGTCCATGTCACGGCCAAGGGCAACGCCATCCTCAGGCTCTGCCATCTCCTCCGCAACATCCTCATCGTCATCATCACTTTCCACCATCCGACGTCTCGTAGTGCGCTTGGCAGGCGCACGCTCCACCTCTTCCTCCTCGTCATCATCCTTCGGTGGGCTGCTGACGGGGCTAGACACATCCCGACCTCTATCGCTCCCAAATCCATCGTCATCGCCCCCTCCACCGCCCTCGCCCTCATCACTCGAATCCACCACCACCTCAGCAGACTTGTATTTCGAGTTCGGCTTCTCCTTCTTTGCCAATCTACGCTTCTTCTTGGGTTTCTCCTCATCTCCATCCGCATCCCTCCTCCTCGGGCGACGCTCCTTCTTTGGCACCCCCTCGCTCTCGTCCCCGCTCTCATCTCCCTCCTCCTTCTTCTTTCTCTTTCCGCCCGCC
>JPJR01001147.1:0-10283 GCA_000750675.1 Pseudogymnoascus sp. VKM F-3808 | reverse complement strand
GGTGAGATATGTTATTATACTTCCGATGCGGTAGCGATGGCGTTTTGCTTTCGAGATTGGGGGGGAGGGAATTGGAGAGAGGAAGAAATTTGTATACATTGCATCCGAGGATGGTTGTAGGAAGAAAGACGGAATCTCAGCTTGAATGGATCGATTCCTGGTCCAAGGAACACATTTGTCCTCACTTTTGCTCCATGATAATGTGTTCGATGTGTCCATGTAGGCTCTATTCTTCTATTATTCTGTATCTATGCAGGAGCACTTGAATCTATATCTATATCTATAGCCATTCCCACCACAAAGCCAGTAGACATACCGTCCATCTCATATGAACGCTGGTCCCTTACCACATCCCCAAAATATACCAAACCCCCCTCTTCAGCAGCAGCCTACGCCTCGCCATTACTCGTCGGCGTCCCCTGCCCATCCTCCTGCAACAACATCCTCGCCACCATCTGCTCTCCCTTAGCCCCCAAATCCTCCTCCCCAGACACCTTACTATCAAGCTCCAACTTGCTCTGCCCGAGTGCATAAATCTGCTCCTCAATCGTGCCCTTAGTAACCAACCTCACCACCTCCACCTCCCTCGTCTGGCCCACGCGATGCGCGCGGTTCTCGGCCTGGATGTCATCCTGCGGATTGAACGAGCTGTCGAAGATAATCACTTTATTGGCGTACATGAGATTCACCCCCGTTCCGCCCGCCCCCGTGCTGAGCAGGAAGGCAGTGATAGTCTCGTCGTCGCGGAAATCGTCGATGAGAGTCTGTCTCTCATTAACCTTAGTCGCGCCATCAAAACGCGTGTGCTGAATCAGTTCGGTCTGGAAGACGGCCTCGATGATATCCAGCACCAGCGTGAACTGCGAGAACACCAGCACGCGATCCCCGTTCTCCTTGTATTCCTTAACGAGACGCACAAGCGCGTCCACCTTACCGCTGTTCATCCACGTCAGGTCGGGGGTGTCGAATTTCTTGATGCACGGGTACCGCAGACACCACGTGTGGAGGTAGTAATCCTGCAGCAGCTTCATCTCCATGAGGATCTTGTCGCGCGGCTGGCTAAACTCGTCAGGCTCCTGGCGCCGCAGGAGATCAACCATCTTCTCCAGCTTGGCGTCGGTGAAGTGCCGGCGGAAGAGCATGGGGTGGATGGCTGCCTTGCGCAGCTGCATGAGCGGGTTGTTCTCCCCGTCATTAGGCACTTTGCCGCCTGAGAGGCGCAGCTGGGCGCGCTCGCGCGCGCGGCCGCGGAGGCCGTTGTAGATCTCCGCTTGGGTGGGGTGCATTTCGCAGTATTCGACTTTGCAGATCTTGGCGGGCATGTGCTTTAGCACTTGGGCCTTCTTGCGGCGGAGGACGAAGGGGGTGAGCATTGATTTCGCTCTGGCGATTCGCTGGGCTGAGAGGAGGGCCGCGTGGTCGGAGTCGCGGGTGGATGCTTTGTGCTTGAAGATGAACTCTAGATCTTCTTGACGCTCGCGGAAAATGTCAGGGAGAATGAAGCCGAGTAGGGCTGCAAGCTCCATGAGGTTGTTCTGTAGCGGCGTGCCGGTGAGGAGGAGCCTGAACTGGGCTGGGATCTTGATCAATCCCTGGTATTTTAGGGACTTTGGGTTCTTCAAGACGTGGCCCTCGTCGTAGACGCATGCATTTGGCTTCAACCTCCGCATGAACTTGTTATCGTCTTTCTTCGCTGCAAACTCATATGTCGAGACGACAACATTGACTTCATCACGAGCATCCAGGATACGCTCTGCAATATCCTGGCGCTCCTTCTGGCTGCCGTAATACGGCTCGACAACCAAATCTGGTGCGAAGTTTGCAAATTCTCGTAGCCAATTCTCCAGTGTCGATGGTGGAACAATGACCAGATGGGGACCAGTCTCCCCAATCTCAGCAAGATGCGACAAAAAGGCGATAACCTGGCAAGTTTTCCCTATTCACTGTTAGCAAGAATACAAGCAAATGAAATCAGAACAACTTACCCAGTCCCATATCATCAGCTAAAATACAGCTCAGCTTGTACTTATACAGCAGCGCCAACCAATTCAACCCCACAAGCTGATAGTCCTTCAAGACGAGGGTGCTAGCCATCTTCTCCGGCTTCTTCAGAAACTTATTCTTCCCCTTCTTTGACACAGACCTAACGTCATCGTCGCCAACTTCTGAGGTCGTCTTGCTGCTCGGCGTCCCCAGCCCTGAGTCATGCAGATCCTCCTCCAGCGAGACCATCTCCAGCTCGCCCCCCTTCGCAGCCCCATTGACATCAAAGCCCCACCTAGTCATCTCCTCCGTAAGCGGCTTGCCCAGCTCCGAGCACGTAGCAACAAGCGCATCAACAGCCTCGTATCCGGACATCATGCTCATCGAGGTATCGACAATGCGGTCTCCAATAGGTGCCCTGGCGCTCTGCTTCCCTGTCTTCGTCTCCTTGGCATTGGAGACTTCCCTGGCACTGTCTAGGTTGTCAAATGGACGCTTTGAGAGGAAGAATTCCGCGACGTCGGGCTTGATGTTAGCTAGATCGATGAGATCGCCCTTGCTGCACTTATTCAGGAAACTCAGGACGCGCCCTTCCAGCTCGGGGTTATCCTCCTCCTCCGAAGCAGCATCAGAATCGTAATCCTCAGCATCAGAAAGGATAATCTCTTCCACCTCTTGTATCTTCTCCGGAACCTGTTTCTTCGGCGATGGATCAGGCGCCGCCATTGGAGATGACGGATCCGGGTTTCGACGCCCCTGCATCAACTTCCTCTTCGGCTTCGGAGGCGTCACAGTGACCGGCGTAAGCGGGACCTTCTTCTGGTACTGCGTCGACGAATATCTCTCCTGGATCGAAGCAATAGGCTGCTTGAGCTGGCGCCTCATCTGCGGCTCCAGCGCCTCCACAACCGGCTGGGCTTTCGGCTTCGCTACACCCTTCTTGCTGTCGTCGTCGGAGGTGATGTCAATAACATCCATGTTATCCATACTATCCATGATATCAAAGATCATCACAGTCGCGTCGTCAACCCTGCCCTTGCACTTGATAACCACATCCACAATCTGGCTAATCTTCGCCTGCGGAGCCACCTTCACAATCCTCTCCACCTTCCGCCTCAGCACCAAGTCAGGTATATCCTCCAACCCATAATCCACCCCCGTCGGCAACGCCCTCGCGGGTCCACTCTGCACCAACCCCTTCCTCTCCCCCGCCTCCCTCTCAAACATCGCCGTCGTCGACACAGGTGGTTTAAATGTCGATATCAAATCCTTAAAACTCGGCGCCCCTCCCGCACTCGGGCTCCCAAACGTAATTTTGCTCCGCGCCTTGAAGATGCTCGGCTTGATATCCGCTGCTGACTCTTGGATCTCGTCGTCGGAACTCCCGCCTTGGTATGTTGGACCGTCATTCTCGTCGAGGTCAATGACTTTCCTCTTCGCTGCTGCGGCGGCGTTCTGCACACCATTCGGCGCCTTGAACGCTGTTCCCGCAGGCGCCATCATGGACGCTATACGACCCGGCCCATCGCGTTGTGGAGGTGGACTGCTCCTCGAATTCCCAGCAAACGGCGAAGACGCAGGAACCAGGACTTCTTCTCTTGCGCCAGCCGCGGTGCTGCCAGCAAGAGCAAAGCCCGGCGCAGAGGTATCAATAATCTGCGTCGGCTGCGTGAAGTGCTTCGACTCCGCCCCCATCACGAGCCCTTCGAACAGATCATCCCCGCTGTCGTCGGCCGAGTTGTAGCCTTGGTTGTAGCCGCTTGCTGTCTTTTGCCTCTTCGCGGCTGGGGAGTCGGGGATGGAGGAGGGGGGGTCGCGCGAGGTGGTGGTGGGGAATGCCATTTTGTGCGGCTGTGGTGGTGGTTGGGCGGATTGGGGACGTTCGCCGGGACGCTGCTGCTGCTTCTGCTGGTGCTTCATGTAGTTAGCTAACGTGCTCTGTCGCGCGCGGTTATGCGTTGTTTGAGCCATGTTTGCTGGTGGTGAGTGTGTGGAAGGAAGGTAGAATAGCAAAAGAAGGGGAATTAAAGTCAAGGGGTCTGCAGTCTCGCAACTCACCTCACAAGCCGTCCAGTCCAGTGAACCCTCCAACAACCCTCCTCAAAAAAAATCCTCAGCCTGTTTCACCCCACAAGCCTTTCCGCCGCAATGCAAATCGCACACAAAAACAAAATTCTCCAGCTTGCCCTATTTCCTCTCTTTTAGGTACAAAATTGTGGCAAGCCGTGTATATATCTGCTTTCTTAACCAAGAGGGACAGAAATGCAGCGATACCTGGAAGCGCTATCGCGATAATTCGCCTCTGCCAGAAAAGCACCGCGCTAAGACACGGGACCTACGAGGGTGCTAACGCGCTTTGTCCACTCTACGCGATCGGGACGCGCAGTCAGCGGACTAAGTTAGGGCCGTTGGTGGCCAGTCAATCAGCGAGGAGCAGCCTTGTTGCATACAACATACAATCAATACGTCGCAGCCTTATCACACACGGCTCTCCTCTTCGTTACTACGACCTTGATATCAAAAGTTGCATAACCAACACCAATCCATATACCAGACCACTCCTACTTTCTTACCTCTATAAGGATAAACACAATGGCAACCAGACGTACCAATGTCACGCCGCTGACGGCTCAAGAGGAGGAGTATAAGCAGCCGCTCGGTCAGCCTTCCGTTACTGCTCCTGCTGTTCCTATGTGGGTCCCCCCCCTCCGTCACATGTATCATTTCATATACATATACAGACGGACAGACAGGTATATAGACGGTTACTGATGCAATATGGGATAGGCATGTTATCGTCAAGCTCCTCGCTTTCACATTCGCCATGGTCGTCGTACCAATCGGCTCCTACTTCCTGACGCTGGACCTTGTATTTTCTGGTATGCCTCTCTCCCCCTTCCGCCCCTCTCTTCCCTCCCCTCCTTTCTTCTCCCTTCTCCCCATCCCCAAGTCCCATACCCTCATAGAACCAATCAATCCTCCCTACAAGCACCTATGGATCTACGTATCGGAAAGAAGAGCTTGAGCTAACACTCCCCTAAGGCAACTCCACATTCGCCGGCGCCACAGCCGCAATCATGGCCAACGTCGTGCTAGTAGGCTACATCATCGTAGCCATGCGCGAGGACCAAAGCGATGCCATTGACGCCGCCGCGGCCGCCGCAGCAGGGGAGCGTCAAGAGACGAAGAAGGGGCGTTAAGGATTTTCTTCTATTTCTTCCGTTCCTCCAGCCATTGCGGCGGGGAGGGGGAGGGAGGGTGGTGTATGTATGTTATGTAATGTAATGGACATTTGGGAATTCGAATTACTTGATGCATAGTTGTACGGCGTTTCAAAATTAATATTTCAGAATCAGAGATATCACAAAAAGAATTACTCAAGTGATATCCTTTGTGTCGTTTCTTGTAACTGTCAATTAAATTAATAAAAAAAGCCCAGCCTCGGAACCATTCAATTCGAAGCCCCCGCTGTGCGAATATCCATCCCTTGGATCCGTTGATAGACCCAGGAATTGTGCGTGGAGACGAAAGGAGTAATATGTGATAGGATTGGATGGTAAATAGAACGTTCTCTGGTGGGTGCTGGAAAGTTTGAATAGAAATGAGCGAGATGGGTAGGCGTTATATACACAGACAAACTCCTATGGGCGAACAGCGGGGGTGCTTTACACCATATGGCCGTCACTATTACCTATAATTGTTGTCCGAGAACAGCTCATAGTGCAGCAAGCCACAGTAGTGTATGAGTATGCAGCAACCAGTTCCGCACAACGCAGTCTGCTTGACAAAAGATACAATTTGATATTACCTATGAGCCCCCTCCCCCCCCTTTCGCTCCTATTCTAATACAAACCCCCTCTCCCCTCTCAAAAAGAGAACGCCGCTGTGATCAAATATCAAGAAATGACCGAATCCCGCACATAATAAACCCCCATAAGCAATTCCCAACCAAGCCAAGCTCCCATGTTTCATTGCCCCCCCTGCCCAGCCCGTAAGTTTTCCACATAAAAGCCATATCATTACCACATAGCAAAAAACAAACTCCACGCCCCCCCCCTCCCTTCGGTGTGCTAAAGCACCACCAAAAAAGAGGCTGGTGATCAACGAACTAATGACGACGTCTAAGACTTGCTAAACCTCTTCGCAAACCAACTCTTCCTCTTATCCGGCACCGCCTTAACCGGAACCTCATACTGCGGCGTCGACGACACGCCACCACCCGCTTTCCCAAGTTTAATCGGCACGCGCGGCGGCACGCGGTCTTTCACCGGTGGTAGGGGGAGGTTATTCTGGTAACCCCCTCCTCCTCCTACGGGGTACTGCTGCTGCGCGCCGCCGTTTTGGTATCCGTACTGCCCATTCGAGGGGGAGTTATTGCCATACTCCTGTTTCGAGATCGGCGCCACGCGGTCGAATGAGCTGTTATCACTACTCGGATCCGTGCTATACCCCATCTGCTCCGCGGAACTCCCACTCCCCGCCGCCGTAGTAACAGTCTCATAAGACTGCGCATTGCCATTCGGCGGGTACACGCCGCCCATGGTGTTCAGCGCGGGCTCAGAGTCATTGCGCGGGTAGCGCGAGCGGTTAGGGAAGTACCCGTTATTCTGGGTGTTGTTATCGTAGTAGTAGCTATCCGGTCTCGAGCCGTTGCCATTTGCGTAGCCGTCAGTGCGGTACAGTTGGCCGCCTCGGCCGCCATAGCCTCCGTTGCCCTGGTGGCTGTTTCGGGGGTTCATGCCGTTCATAGTGGATCCTGTTTAGGAATGCGTTAGTCCGCTTATCCGAGCCCGCGCTTCGTAACGATAACATAGTGAAAATGTCCGGAACTAAAAAAACGACCCTAAAATGATCATCCATCTGCCATTCCCCATAAATATTTCCACAATTGTCGAAAACAGCACGTTTTTTCCAACGCTGCTGTTTTTCGTCAATTGTGGAATACCATGGTTTGACAGCGAGTGGGCCAATGCATGAACCCTGGTCTGTCGTCTCTCGCTCGTGATTTAAAGTGCTGGTCTCTCGAACTAAGAGAGGGTTGCGCTCAATAGGCAGTCATGAGCCACGCTAGAAATAGCACCATATTGCAGGAATACGAGGCAACGCAACGCGCGCAAAGAAGAAAAGCCACATACCTGCATAATAACTCGAGCGGCGAGAATCTGTCGGTCCATCTGCAATTCCGAGTCAGCAAAAACGAACGGTAGAAAAATTGAGCTTTTAATGGGGAGCTTACCATAACGTCCTGACTTCCGGGCGTAGTTCCCATCTATAGCTGCCTCAAAGGATCTAATTGTATCGAGCGGCCGCTCCCATCTGCTTCGTGTAGGGTTTGAGCGATCTGGGTCGGCTATTTCATTGTTCAATTAGCACATGCACTCCTCGTATGCAACGTGTATCGGGGTGAACTAACCGATTGGAAGGCCATATGTATCTCTATGTTGAATTGCCCGCAGCGACGCCAAACGTGAAGAATGATCATTCGCAATATCCGCTATTCCAACAAATTAGTAAAAATGCCGACTCTACACTCCCATCGCACCCCCCCATCTCGTAAAAAGCTTACATGGCTGGGCCTCGGACATGGCTTTTGTAGGATCCGCCTTGGTACTCAGTCTGCGCGCCGCCTTATCGCGCGGCGTCTCCTGGATCTCGACTTTCGGCTGGCTCCCATAGCTGTCCTGCGATTTGTGACTCCTGAAGCTGAAGCCGGACTTTGATCGGGGGCGCATGGATGGCCTGGATTGCGCTTGGGGCCGCTGCTCGGTCGGTTGCGGTGGAAGCGGTGGGAGCTGCTGCGCGTACGCGGGTTGCTGCGGTTGGGTCATGGTTGCGGTTTATCGTGGGTTTGTTCGTGGGAAGTGGTGGATGCGTCTTTTGAAGACGTAGACGTGGACGTCGCTGTCGGTTTGTGCTGTGGGATATGGCGCAAGGGGTGTGGAACGAGCGTGAATAGCAGTGAACTATCAGATCAACAACAAATTGTAGGCGCTGTCATTCGATAATCTGTGAATGGACTGAGCTGGTCGATATGGAGTTGAATGTCGTCTGAAATCGTATATGTGTTGAAGTATCTCCTTCTTCTCTGGACCGCCGAGGATTCCGAGGAATATTACGTGAGTGGTCGAAGGAGGCTTGGATGTTCAATGAGGTTGGGGCGACAACGAGGATTGCTGGGTTCCTGGGTTGGTGCTGACGTAGTGAGAAAACGGCGCAGGCTAATTGATGGGAATTGCAACAATTGGATGAGGTTTTGATAGACTAGGGTAAATAGAAAACACAGATATATCAGATGAGTATAATGGAGTTTATGTCGATAGATTTTTGTGAAAGAGAGAATGGTATCGGTGAGGTTGAAGTGGTTGGAAGATGGAAAAGCTCGACAGGAATTCTTGAAAGAAGTCGCAGGAGCGGGCGTGTTGCTATGGTGGACTATTATGGGCTTATGGGCGTGCGTGTATGGGTTCATGGGTTCATGGGGTGTATGGGGGGGGCGTATGGGCGCATTGGGATTGGGATGGCGTGGATGGGTACGTCGTGATGGGGAAGCTAGAGTAACCTGTTACCTGTTACTGGACTGGCACGACTGGTGGTGTACAACGAGGCGAGGTAGAGTAGTAGGGCGATGTGTGGTGATGTGTAGTGGGGAAGGGGATGATAGGCGTAGCATGACGACGACGGGGAATGGATGGGTTAGGGATTGAGGAGGGATAGGGAGGGATTGAAGTGGGGATACTTGTGTATAGTACAGCATAGTACAGTACATTCTGCGCCTCGTCCCTCGTATCGAGAAAAAGTTTCGCGCTGTCTCGGTATCGGCGCATGTCAAGGGATGGTCTGGACGACGGATGTTTCGCTCCAAACGCGGAGATACATCCGGCAGCGGCGGGTTGCAGGAGTGTTTAGAGGTAGAAGAGAGGTAGAGGGAGATGTATTTACGTGGCATTGAGTCGCAGATTCACGGTATATCACAATTAATTATAGCACCATAGCACAATACAATATGGACAGTATAACAGCAATCCAGTTTTCCAGATAATCTTCAATCTTCAATACCCATCTGGGGATCTCTATCCTATCCTATCATATCCTATCTTGTACTGTACTGTACTGTATGTACATAATATCTATCCTACATGCAGTACTACGAAACCACATTTCATGCCATCAGAGGTGCTGCACGCATCCGTCTTGTGGAGCAGGTACAACAAGGTACACAGGCACCCTAGTATATTCTAGGTACTGACACAGGTACTCCCTAAGGTACTCCCATCCCATTCCCGCTCACAGACAGACACACTGTGCCTGAACACACTTTCCCATCCTCTTCTCTCCATAAACAACTCCCTCTCTCCCAAGAAATTCACTCACAGTACAAGCACATCTACACCCCTCTATCTTATTCCCAAGACCTTATTCCCAACCGACCAGGCCAACCCCTCGTCCCTCCCTCTCCACCACGCCCGATGCTTAGCCACCTTGGAACACGCCCCCATCTCCACAAAAACCGCTGCCAGCAAGAGCAAGGCCCCAGCCATCCCAGCAATCGTCGCCTATCCCAGCCATTTAAACCACTACCGCCAGCGTGTACAGCAGTACGTACACCCCGTAGTGATTTGCTTTCCTCAATCCAGATCGATCACTTTAAAGATGATGATATCATTATGGCCTTAACACACGTACCAGATTATGAAATGGGCTCAACCATCGACGGGAGGGGGGTTTATCGTTTCTATTCTTATACCCCGATATTCAATACCACTCTTCTCCT
Source organism: Pseudogymnoascus sp. VKM F-3808 (assembly GCA_000750675.1). Taxonomy (NCBI): domain Eukaryota; kingdom Fungi; phylum Ascomycota; class Leotiomycetes; order Thelebolales; family Thelebolaceae; genus Pseudogymnoascus; species Pseudogymnoascus sp. VKM F-3808. The sequence continues at coordinate 529 of JPJR01001147.1, read as the reverse complement.
CCACCTTAACAGTTACAGCTTTAAGCAATGGTCCCACAAACTTACACCATATATCCCCCCACAAGGCTGTCCCGTCCTCGATCACCACAAGCAAGATCCTCCCTGGCCTCCCACCCTCGGCTTCCCGCCCAAAACATCCAGAAATCTTCCGTTCCCTAACCTCTGCATGTCTCACCTGTGCAAAAACAACCTACACAACGGCACAGTACAAGTGCGACCTCAATGGTACTTGCCCCCCGAAGTACCTTATTTCCTACTATAGTATTTATTTATATCCGCCTGCCGGCTATCGTCTGTCTCTGTCTCTGTCTCTGTCCCTGGATCTGGTTTCTGGTTTTGGGCTCCCGTTTTCGCCTCCCAGACACGCAGATACAGGTTAGAAAGCAGGTAGGTACACACCGTCACCGGGGGCCGGTTGAGCTGGATATGGCCGTTGGCTAATGCACCATTGGCCACTCGTCTCGAAGCGGCCAGGGACGCGCAGGCTTAATCGGCTGGGGGGGTCCAATCGCGGGATTGGGATTTTTTT
>JPJR01001145.1:0-18866 GCA_000750675.1 Pseudogymnoascus sp. VKM F-3808 | reverse complement strand
CATGGTTCCCGTCACCCACGAGGAGTTCGCTGCTGTCAATGCCCTCTCCAGCCTATTCGGCGGCTTTGGCGCCTCCATCGGTTCTGCCATTGCCGGCGCGATCTGGAACAACGTGGCGCCAGGCGAGCTCCTCAAACGCTTGCCCGCTGATAGCAAGAGCCAGGCTGCCACAATCTTTGGCGATATCACAGTGCAAATGGCCTTTCCCATTGGGTCCCTGGAGCGCGATGCGGTTGTTGGCACCTATAGGCATACCATGAAGTTAATGACCATCACTGGCGTGTGTCTTATGCCCCTATGCGCCTTAGCCATCTTCTTCTGGAAGAACGTTAATATCAGGAAGCTGGAGGAGGAGAAGGGCAAGCAGACTAAGGGTACCGTTTTGTGAGGTTAGCTCACACACCAGGGAGGGGATGGAATCGGTAAAGAATGGTCGCTATGGGTGCTGAGGGACGCGCAGGATTGTTAGGGGAGGCATAATCAGCAGAAATAAGCGACAGTTTGGCTCCGTCGTTGGGAGAGTTATTGCTTGATGCCTCGACGAGACTATTATCAGTCAGGGCGCTCTAACTTCGGCACAGGCTGGTTTAATAGCTCGTTCATCATGCTAGCGTGTACCTAATACGGTTGTGACACGGAAGGAACGCTGGTTTCGTTCCCTCCATCTGTAATGGGGACGCACTGTTACGAGACGATGAGATATAATTTGAAAGGCTTACTTCAATGATGTCGAGGATTTTGAATATTCCTAATGACGAGAAGAAAAGAACTGAATGCATTGTTTCACTATATATTAATTAATTTATATATCTAAATATATTCGCCCTTGGGATTATTTGGCAGGAAATTTATTCGACAAAATGAAGTTTGAATAGCAAGGAATATAGGATTTATTAAACCCAGTGTTGCCCGAGTAGTACTCGCTGTGAGTACTACTCTTCGAATACTCCGAGTACTACTCTACTCGGTGATAATTTCTGGTACTCGGTGAAAACTCGAATACTACTCCGAATACTCGAATACTGCCAAGCCCTTGGCAAAGAGGGGTAATATAGATCGTAGAATAGATAATAATTGAAGCTTCTTGAGCGTCCTGTATTACTTCCTGTAATGAGTGACTCTTCGCTGTCGCCGGTGCCGGCTGAGTATCAGTCTGATACTTTAGAGCTGCCGCCCCTTATTCCGACACCCCTTATTTTGATGCCGCATATGCCTCTACGGCTTCAATTACCTGATTCTTCTTCAGTACTCTTTTCTAAAGGACTATTCTACCGTACTTTATTAGATACAGTACCTACTAGAATCCAATACCAATGCCTTCAAACTAATTGTGGATATACGCCGAGCCAGCCCCTAAAGAACCAGACTACGAGCAATCTATGGAAGCATCTCAAGAATCAGCACCCATCGGTGCATGCAGAATATGAGAAAATAACCTCAATTCGAAGCTCATCGACGCCTTCTACTTCTGCTTCTACTTTCTTCCAGCCCCGCCAAGCACCCAGTAACATACCAAGCTTGTCGAAATATAGAGAGCTTGTTCTCTCTTTTATAGTATCGAATAACCTACCATTACGCCTTGTCGAAAGCCAATCATTCCGGCAATTAGTTCACTATCTAAATCCTACGGTCTTAACAGTTAGTAGAACTACTATTGGACGGGACCTGTATTGACTATTCTGCTATCATAAAGCACGGCTTCAAGTAGAATTACAGCAGCATATTAGAAACGGCGGACGACTTTCAATAACAACAGATACTTGGTCTGCTCGAAACTATTCTGAGTATGCAGCAGTTACTGTACACTGGATCAATGATAATTGGCAAATACGAAATACCATACTCGACGTTATACACCTACAAGAGCCAATCCACTCTGGCGAATACCTTGCTGAACAAGTGATAAATGTGACGGACGATTACAGTATTACGCCTGCAATCTTTACTATTACAAGAGACAACGCTTCTACAAATACAACGATGCTATTAGAATATGAGAAGCTGGCTTTAGTGCAACCTGTTACTCTTAAGTAGCCATGGGCTTTTACAGCAAAAGTAGGAGACGTACGCTGTATTGGGCATATTATCAATATCGCTGTTCAAGCAGCTTTAGCCTCTTTAAAAGCAACACCAGATGAAGGCCCAGAGGCATACCGCCTTGAGATTGGGGCGGCACGAATACCACTTACTTCCGAAAATGATATCGTCACTGTTCTTGCTAAGCTCTGGCGTCATATATACGTATTTTGGAACTGCTGTGGGTGGAAAGACGCCTTGAAAAATCAGTGTAAAGCTGCGGGTATTAAAGCTTGCCGGTTAATGCTCGATATGCTAGTCTGATGGAGCTCAACTTATCATATGATTGATATAGCTTTAAAGCTTCAAGTTCCAATTACAGCTTTATGTGCATCGCAGCAACTTGATATTAGTATGAGAGATATTGCTTTAACAGTAAGAGACTGGGCTACACTACATGATTTGTTAAAGCTATTCTATATCTTCGTCCGCCCAACTGAGAAGTTACAAGGCTCTTCTTATCCAACTCTTAACTACACTGTTCCGCAATATATGAGGATGATTAAGAAGCTCAAAGATATGAGAAGTGAGCTATTAGAACGAAGCCCAATTGCTACTGCTACTTCAATTGCATTAAAGAAGCTTAATGATTACTATACTCTGGTGACAAATCAATACCAGAGTCACTCTACAATTGCTACAATTTGTGATCCTCGGTATAACTTTAACGTCTTTAATATTATATGGAAAGATAGCATATACTTAACTAGGAAGAATCGGGCAAAAGCACAGTGGCAGGACTGCTTCTATCGATATTCGGGCCGCGAATCTGATATCCAAGCAGCGAACGTTATGGATAGTATTGAAGCTGAGGATCTAGCTATAGAGCAAGCTATAAATATTGATATTGACTCAGAAGATGAGTTATACGTATCACAAAGCCGCCACAATATTGAGCCGGAATGGAAGCAATGGATGAAGGAGCCGACAGTTGGTCGGGATATAGATATTCTCAAATATTGGCAAAGTAAGCAATACCAATATCCATTAATTGCTTCTATTGCGAAGGATTATCTAGCTATTCCAGCTACTTCGGCAGACTCAGAACGAGTATTTAGTGTTGGTGGTGATATTATCACGAAGAAACGAAACCGATTATCACCTTCTACACTACGATATCTACTCTGCCTACGGAATTGGGGTGTTTTATCACAAGGCGACGACGAAGACAGCGGCGACGATGCAGATAATGAGAGTTAGAATAGTAATATACATTATTATATCAATATCTATTTTAAGGCCCGAGTACTACTCGAGGTATTCGAGTACTGGTATTCGAATACCAGTACTCGAGCTTCAATTTTGAGTACTCTACTCGAGCATCCTCGAGTAGTACTCAGAGCGGTATTTGGGCAACACTGATTAAACCACCCCGAAAAAAATATATTAGTGTATTTCTTACAGAATATATTTTCTCTTGCGTACATACAAGGCCTTCTCTCCTACTCAATTGTATGCCATCTATCACGCAACATTTTTCTTCTAATGTCATATGAATGCGCATATGCAGCACAGCACTGTACAGTGTCGTTTGGTTTGTCATGATAGGAATGCGTGTCCGGCGTTAGGTCTGATTATGTCCGAACCGGACATTACTGGTTTTGGAAGTTCCAACATATCCGTCAAAAGCCTATTTCCAACAAATCTGATTAAGTAATCCCTACTAAACATCTCCAATAATATCTAATAGTGTTCCTGATATTATATTAACTAATAGAGAGGGCTGGCTTATAAATTCTTCTTCGCGTAAATGCAAGGGCATGACTTACAAATGGACGGTCTCTTACAAACTCCCCCCCTGCAATTAAGGCATCGAGATATCAGAAGGTGTTGCTATAGTTGTTATAAAGAACAAAATGTCAGTCGCTTCAGAATACAAAGTTACCCTCTCACTTTCCTATCCCATATCATTCGCTCTTTAGTCTAAGACGCATATCATTACTTTACACAACGATCACAACCACAATGGCTTCCTTTCTCATTACTGGTGGCTCTAGAGGCTTCGGTCTGGCGCTCACCCGCGAACTTGTTTCCCTCCCAGTAACAAAGGTTAGCAAGGTTATAGCGTCTGTGCGGGGAGACTCCTCGGACTTGGATGAGCTTGCCAAGAATTCGTCTGGTCGGGTTGTCGTTATCAAGCTGGACGTAACCAATCAGGAGTCCATCAAGCAAGCAGCTACCGAGGTCGAGGCAAAGTTGGAGGGCAAGGGGCTGGATATTTTGATTAACAATGCCGGCGTCTGCCAATATTCTGCTGACGGAGTGAAGTCTATGTAAGCTATTATTTTCTGTTCACTTTCTTCCACGTCAAATAAAACCATGTCAGGATAAAGATCCGCTAACTTTATGCTATTTAAGGGATAACCTTCAGGAAAGCTTTGCCATAAATGTCCTCGGCGTCCACTGGGTGACCCAAGCATTCCTTCCACTCCTACAGAAGGGCAACCTCAAGAAGGTTGCTAACATGTACGATGGATAATAAGCCCTTTAAACATTTTTTTAGTTTAACAAGATCAAGCTCAACAACTCTCGGCTCTACTACTCTAGCTCCTGCGGCCCAATACTTCCCGGCCCCAGCCTACAAAATCTCGAAGGCGGCAATGAACGCCCTCACCGTCCAATACGCTCTTGACCACGCAAAAGAAGGTTTCAGCTTCATTGCCCTCTGCCCTGGCGTACGTATCCATCCTCTACCCCCTCTCTTAATGCCGAACAATACTAAGAAACTGCTGCTGTAGTGGATGAAAACCGATCTAGGCGGTGGCGACATGGCCGACTTAACGGCTGAGGAAGGCGCTAAGGCTTCGTTGGATATTATCTTTACACCGGGCCAGAAATACAATGGGTTGATGCCGAAGGTTCTAGTCAAGGGCTGGGAGAATAACCCAGGCAATAACCAGTACGATGGAACCAATGTTCCATGGTAATGGCTGCACTAGTCTGACTCTCTCCCTTTCCAACGCTGACCGCATCCCTTCGGCGCATCAACGTCTTCTTGAATTACATAGACTGTCGGGTGATTTGGAAGGGAAAAGTCGAGAGATACCAGGGAGAGCAACTTAGGAAACTTAAGCTTACATGAGTGTAATCTATGGAAAGCTCAACATTTTATCTTCTTAAAGAAAGCAACGCTACTTCATAGACCATGAAATGCTCCGAGGCTATGGTATTACTGTCCTTGAAGTAAACATATGGAATCCGAAATGATTATGTGTTTTTCATAATATCCTTATATAAAAGGCGAGTAAGTTTGAAAGATTCCCACCGCCTTTGGCTATTTGTACTCTCCCCAGAATCGATATTGTCCTTAATTAATGTCATCGTTAAAGGTGGTACTAAGCTTAATTGTCAGAGTTACACACACTGCTGGGGTGGGAACGTCAGGTACGTGCGCAAATAGTGGGTCATTAATGGCAAAGTGGCCAATTAGAATTCAGCATATAAGAGTATGAGGCTGTTCTCACGATATGAGAACGTGGACACGCGACAACTTTGAAGAAAGTTAAGTGGCTGACTAATAACCCAGTTACAGACCCAGTTTATTATTTCTAATAAAAGAGAAATGTTATGAAGGATCAAGAACCATTATTAAAGAGGGTTTCAGTGTGCAATCTTGTAATCTATGTGGTAAAGAGTGAAGGCACGGGGAATAAATAACGGCTTTTTGATCGTTTGTTTCTGACCGTAAAAACTATTTTATTCCATCTGCTTTTCTCTATATTCTCTATATACCCTTCCATATATAGTCATGTCTTGTGAATTCGTCACATACAATATACCTCCTAACGCCCGCTAACCCCATTAACGCCTCATTTCAATATCTGTCACGTCGAACGCTATGCAAAATGGAGCCCCTCAGCATTGAACCCAGCGAGCAGGCGGAGGAAGTCGTTCTCATCGCACTTTGCAGCACGTCGATCCGCGAGCTCCGTTTCTTCTAGAACGCGCATGATCTTCGAGCGGACGAGGGCTGCAACGCGGGTCTTGGGGCGTTTGGACTTGGTTTTTTGAGGCGCAGAGGCGGCTTCAGAGGCGAGTTCCTTGAAGAAGGAGGGGGCCTCATCATCATCTGCTCCCCCATCGACGTCGACGTCGCCATCAACATCCATAATACCGTCCCACTCCTCTTGTGCTGGACCGCTGTCTTCGATATCCATATCCTCATCCTCGCCATCCACAACGCCCTCTTCCAGCGGAACGTCATTCATAGCGCACCAAACTCGATAATTCCTCTCAACAAGTGCCAGCACCTCCTTCCCACTCCAACTCGCTCTCATCAGGCGATTCTTCCTCACAAAGCATACCCTGAGCATACCATCCCACTCCTCCCAGCTGACACCTGGTCGATCGCTGCCAGTCTTCGGCTCGATGCGCACCACAGACGATTCGACTTGTGGCGGGGGTTTGAAGTTGTTCTTCCCGACCTTCATGATGTGCGTTATGCGTGCCCAGAACTGGGCGTTCACACTGAGACGGCAGTATAGAGCGTCGCCGGGGCGGGCGGTCAAGCGGAGAGCGAATTCGCGCTGAAACATGAGAATCGAGGTGCGCGGGGGATTTGGGAGGGAGAGAAGCTTGAAGACTAGCGGAGAGGAAATCTGCGGGGAATTGTTAGCAAGGTGTGTCCGGCAGGGAAAAGAGGCGAAGAGCGGACAACGGACCTGATACGGGGTATTGGAAATGCAGACATCAAATGGAGGAAGCTCCGTCTTAATCACATCTCCCAGCATAACCTCGAGGCGTTTCTGCATCGGGGTGCCCTGGACACGCTTCGTAACTTCAGCGGCCATACGCGGATCGAGTTCCACGGCAATGACCTTGCGCGCCTTCTCGAGGATGCGCACTGTCAAGTTACCCGTTCCCGGGCCGACTTCAAGAACAACATCGGAGGGTTTCAGGTCGGCTTTCTGGACAATCGCTTCTGCTACACCGGGGTTCTTCAGGATATGTTGTCCGACGTTGGTGTTGAATTTGAAGACGTTGTTGGTTTGCTTTGCTGCTTTTTCGTACGGCGAGCTTGTTGCGGCGCTATTGCGCTTGCCGCCCTTGAGCTTGCCCATTATCGCCCTAGAGTTGAGAGAGACGGAATAGAATCCAGTTGGGGGTTGTTTGGGCAAGAAAGGCGTGGAGCGCTCGTGGCACTGTTGAGGGCGAGGTGAGATTTCGTTTTGCGATATAAAAATCACCGATTTCTTTGGTGGTGGTGGTGACTTTTGTCGTTATCTTAGTGTGTGGGGCTTATCGCAGTAGCTAAATAATTAAGGTGTATCACGTGATCCAGCCTGGTCTTTTCTGGCTACTGCCTGTCATTGAATCGCATCTAAATTCGACACCACGATATTAGATTTCACATTTCGAAATACAAGAGTCCTAAGAGGCAGTCGCAAAGATGTCTGGACGACGCGACTTCCTCAACCAACCGGCGCCGGAGAACTACGTTGCAGGTCTTGGTCGTGGTGCCACTGGATTCACAACTCGCTCAGATCTTGGCCCGGCGCGCGAGGGCCCGAGTGAAGATCAGATCAAGGAAGCGCTCGCAAAGCGCGCGGCACAGCTAGGCGCAGCTGCCCCTTCAGCATACGGAGTTCCCGAGAAGAAAGAGGAAGAAGACGATGACGAGCGCTTCCAGGATCCCGAGAACGAGGTTGGATTATTCGCCGGAGGAACGTATGATAGGGAGGACGATGAGGCAGACAGGATATACCAAGATGTAGACGAGAAGATGGATAGGCGGCGGAAGATACGCAGGTTTGTCACCCCTCCCCCCACCCCAGCCCCAGCCCTGCATAGCAGATGGTTTATCAAAGATGAACAGAATACCGACCAGGCCTACAGGGAAGCACGCGAGAAAGCTGAGCGCGAAGAATACGAGCGCAATAATCCGAAGATCCAACAGCAGTTTGCGGACCTCAAGCGTGCGCTTGGTACCGTTACCGACGAGGATTGGGCGAACCTACCCGAGGTGGGCGATCTGACTGGCAAGAATCGCAGGAGCAAGCAAGCTCTCAGGAACAAATTCTATGCCGTACCGGATAGTGTGTTAGCTGCCGCAGGGACTACGGGACAAATGGGGACAACGGTTATGGAAGACGGGATGGCGTCCACGACTGAGCAAGGAGACGGGACCATGACGAACTTCGCGGATATTGGAGCGGCGAGAGATAAAGTCCTGCAGGTTCGCTTGGATCAGGCTTCAGCGGGCAGTGGTGGAGACTCCGTGGCGGGAAGCGCTACAAATATCGACCCCAAGGGTTATCTTACCAGTCTGGCAAAATCACAAATCGGCGAAGGTGATGCGCAAGTGGGTGACATAAAGCGCGCGAGAGTGCTGCTTGAGTCTGTTATTCGAACGAACCCGAAGCACGCTCCTGGTTGGATTGCTGCGGCGCGTCTGGAAGAACTCGCTGGCAAAATGGTTGCGGCGAGGAATGTCATCGCGCGGGGCTGTGAGCATTGTCCGAAGAGCGAAGACGTGTGGGTGGAAAATATCCGACTCAACGACAATCACAATGCGAAGATTATTGCGGCAAACGCAATCAAGAATAACGACCACTCAATAACCCTATGGATTGAGGCTATGAATCTGGAGGCAGAGCCTAGGGCTAAGAAGAGGGTAATTCGCCACGCATTGGATCACATACCACAATCTGTTTTGCTATGGAAAGAAGCTGTCAATCTTGAGGAGGATCCAAATGATGCCAAACTTTTGTTAGCAAAGGCCACGGAGATCATTCCGCTGTCTGTCGAATTATGGCTTGCACTGGCTAGACTTGAAACTGCTGAAAATGCGCAGAAGGTTCTCAACAAGGCTCGTAAAGCTATTCCGACATCTCACGAAATTTGGATTGCTGCGGCAAGGCTCCAAGAACAACAAGAGACAGCAACTGGTGTTCCAAGCAAGATCAATGTCATGAAGCGTGCCGCCCAGGCTCTTGCAAAGGAGTCTGCTATGCTCAAGAGAGAAGACTGGATCACCGAAGCGGAGAAGTGTGAAGATGAAGGTGCAGTTCTGACCTGCGGCAACATCATCAGGGAAATTCTAGGATGGGGCCTCGATGAAGACGATGACCGAAAGGACATCTGGATGGACGATGCCAAGTCTAGTATTGGGAGAGGCAAATACGAAACTGCTCGGGCTATCTACGCCTACGCACTCCGCGTATTTGTCAACAGCAAGACCCTATGGCTTGCTGCGGCTGACCTGGAGAAGAATCACGGAACAAGGGAGACCTTGTCGCAGTTGTTAGAGAAGGCCGTAGAGGCTTGCCCGCAGAGCGAGGTTCTGTGGATGATGCTCGCCAAGGAGAAGTGGCAGGCTGGGGAGATCCAGGAGGCAAGGATGGTCCTCGGAAGGGCCTTCAACCAGAATCCGAACAACGAAGACATCTGGCTGGCTGCTGTCAGGCTCGAAGCTGATAATGGCGAACCGGACCAGGCGAGGAATCTACTCAAGGTCGCAAGACAAGAGGCTCCCACCAACCGTGTTTGGATGAAGAGTGTTTCTTTTGAGCGCCAGCTTGGCAATGTCGACGCCGCGCTGGACCTTGTTAACGAAGCCCTTCAATTATTTCCGGCTGCTGACAAGCTGTGGATGATGAAAGGACAGATCTACGAAGGCGAAGGCAAACTTCCACAAGCTCGTGAAGCCTACAGCACAGGCACGAAAGCATGCCCTCGTTCAGTGCCACTTTGGCTTCTATTTTCACGCCTCGAGGAGAAGGCTGGAATGGTTGTCAAGGCCCGCTCTGTACTTGATCGCGCCCGCCTCGCTGTAGCCAAGTCACCAGAGCTCTGGGTGGAATCTATACGCGTCGAAAGACGAGCAAATAATATTAGTCAGGCAAAGGTTCTCATGGCGAAGGCGTTGCAGGAAGTTCCCAAGAGTGGTCTACTGTGGAGCGAGTCTATTTGGCACTTGGAACCCCGAACACAGCGCAAGCCGCGCAGTTTGGAAGCTATCAAGAAGGTTGATGACGACCCGATACTCTTCGTGACCGTAGCTCGCATCTTTTGGGGTGAGCGCAAGCTTGAGAAGGCACAGAATTGGTTTGAAAGGGGTATTGCGTTGGACCCAGACTTGGGAGATACCTGGGCGTGGTATTATAAGTTCCTAATGCAGCATGGAACGGATGTAAGTTTACGAGTTCACTCTCCGCAAAAGACGACGCTAATATTTAATCAGGAGAAACGTGCAGACGTCGAAGCAAAGTGTATTTTGAGCGAGCCTAGGCATGGCGAGATATGGCAGAGCGTTGCCAAGGATCCGAAGAATGCGTCGAAAAAGACTGTGGAGATCCTGAAGACTGTGGTGACGCTCTTGGAGTGATACGAATAGGAGATTGTTACAAATAGGTCAAGATATGCACGTCATGGATTCTATCTTGCAGGCGTTACTGGAAATATAGGTTGACAATGCCAAGGCATAACCTCTCGTCGGGGTGGGCAACTCAAGCTGACTCATTTTATAATCAAACCAATTTTTCAATGTCAGTATGATAAAGTAGTTTATAATTGGTAGTATCTAAATTGAGTGAAATTGCACTCCTTAACCCCCTGACGCCATACTTCGAAACATTTCGTAGAACGAACTATTATACAACATTGCCGATTTTAAGCAAGCCGCCTCTCAATGACACGCCTTGCCGTACTTTCTTAGGCGGTGATAATTATAGGGTAACGGCGTTAAGAACCCAGCTGCTATCGATACAGCCGCAGCTCCCCAGAACTGCGGCGAGTCGAGCTGAATCACTCCCCCCGTTAAATGGTAATCAACGAGGTTTTCGGCTAGTTCCATCGAAACCATTGATATCAGACTCATGCCTGCTGCTGTCTTGGCCGCTACGAGCCAGCCAAGCTGATCACGGCCAAGGCGGAGAAGAGTGGTCTCTAGCAGTAGAGAGGTCGTGACGCCGCTGGCCACTGTATCATATCAGCAAATAAATTATAAGTAAAAAAATTAGGGTACACACTGGAAATCGCCATGATTGCAGTCATGCCAAGATCCGGATGGAAGGCCTGGAGATACCACATAGACGAAAAATCGCCAAAAGAACAGCCCACCAGGCACCGCAGCGTGTTTACGCCAGCTCGATTCCATATTGGCCTTGAATTCCAAAATTGCGATGAAAATATTGATGGAGGCAGCGCCTTTCCTTCATTTTTGCTGCATGGAGCTTTTGGGGTGCTTTGGTTGCACTTTCGCCGGAGCTGGAACGCGTTTGCAGGGGTTATCTTCGCCAAGGAACTCAGGTGGATGAGACGACCTGGTCGGCGCAGAGGAGCTAATACTCCAGCCATAATAGGCTTCATGACCGGAACTGTCAAGAGCAAGAGTTCAAGCTGATGCAACTGAAGGCGAAACTTTCGAGATATTCCAAAAGGAATAGAAACAGATAAAACTGATGGGCATGGTCGACTTTTAATGACGAAGGTAGAGGGTCGGCTCCACTTTGGCCTGTTCACCAATCGCACAAAGCACTCACCTCGTAGAAATATGAACTTGACGAAGGCTAAGCAATGCGCCTTTCGTGCTGTAAATAAATTATAATGGGCCAGCGAGTCTTTACGTTTATTATCAATGCCCAGATGATTATTCCGCAGCAGATTTAGTTGTGCAGAACATCTTCTTTTATTCAATCATCGTCATCCTGTGCCAAGAGCCGCTCCTTTATCAAGCCGCTGCTATTTTATTGTCTTTCTGCTCAACGCCGCATTCGTCGACGTGAAAACAACAAAGGATGATAGAGATGTCTTATTGTGTTGTCCTGATTTCTTTCGAGAAAACGCATTTTTTATATTTTGTTGTTTTTACCGAATAAGGCATTTCAATTGCAGCAATCAATCTCATAGCAACTCGTTTTGACTATTCTCGTATGGCGATTTATGATAACCTAGGCGTAGCCGCTTTTGGCAGCCAGCCGTCTAAGAAACGCAAAGCAGGCGATTCTCGAGAACCAATACATGTATGGCCTGGAGCCAAAAAGCGCAAAAAGCAAGGCAAATCAATACGCCCCTCTCCTGGACTGAAAAGAAAATACAAGAAATCCGAATTGGCTAAAATATTTGGCACTGCGCCCGTCTTAAATAATGGAGAAAGCGGATGGACGCCGATTGACCTTCAGCATCGGCCATCATGGCGTAAATTTAGAACAGAAGAGGCGAAAAGGAACGAGCAACGGCGCAGGCTCTTTGGCTTCGATTCGAACCAACTTCAATCTATCGACGCCTTACCGGCCCTTATTAACGAAGAGGCGCCACTTCTGAAACTGGACAACCAGATTCATCCCATTTTTGCGCTTCGACATTGGAGGAGCCGTGAGACGATGCCAGCAAACCGCGCGTTTTGGAGAATTGGCAATGGGAGGCCTGGATACTGGGAGGTAAAATATTGGTGATATATACCGAATTCCATAGGGCTAATTCTTCAATTTACAGGCACAAAACCCGTTAGTTTGGGAGATACTGGAACCTATACTCAAGTTGGCCTCACAGTTTCTCATAAATTCTCACATTAGTCACTGGTATGCTATAGCTTTGCGCGACTGCTACGTCATGGAGTCTAACTGGCATAGGTGGGATACTTTATTACATGGAGAGCGCAGAGTATTCACATAGACATATCTGGATGGCCTGAGAACTATTCACAGGCGCCCCGTGGAGACGTTCTACGCTAATCGAGCGCAAGTACGCCGCAAGCTCGTCGATACAAGTGGCCTCATTAGCTTTGCAATAGACAGTGGGCTTGTAAATACATTTACTGGGCTAGGGCCATCGCAAGATGATCCCCAAAATGTCGACGAATATTACCACGCTTTTACTGTGAAACGCGATATACTCGGCTTGGATCCAGTCGAGGTTACGCTCGCCCAACACTTATTTAAACCCTTTCTTCGGCAAACAATGACGGTGCGTTTATTTGCTAGCTATAGAAAGAGATGTTTTCTAACTTTTGTAGCAAGCCGAGAAGTTAGGGTTGCAATTTTTAATCGCGAGCACTCTCATCCACGAGATAGCGGTACGTCTTGAATAGATTACTATCGCCGTCCTGTGGCCTTCTGTCAAGGCAAAGCTGACTGACAAAAGCATGCTATAGGCGATCTATACAGGAGAGAACATAGTGATTTTGAAGGGGGATTTCCTTGGGAAGAGCTTTTCTTTGAAGACGAAGCTCTGGCAGAGTACGGCTATTCGTTAACGATGGCAGTAAGTCCCCATCATGACTCCCTCAAAACCACACCAGCCAATTTATAATCTAGAACATAAACTATATCGTAGATAGGGTTCCTACTAAATGCTCCCCACTCAGTTATTTTGCGCACCAGTGGCCCCGGCGCGATGGGGACGATATGAACCGTACGACCATTAAATACGCACGCCCACTCGAAAGCTACGAAACTCTGAAGGTATATTACCCGATTTCATACCGGTATTTTCATGACCTTGCTCGGAAGGATTTTTGGTCTAGCTTCGTGCGAGTCTACGGTGAAACGGGACAGGCACTGTACCTTGGACAGCTCGCCTCTGGCTCTCAATTCTACACCCTCGGGAATGAAAATGGGAGGTGGAAATGGCTGCCTCCGCCCCCCCATGAACCTGCCTTGCCTCTCGATAAGGACTCTCAGGATAGTATAATTGCTCATACCATCCAAACTAGACGCATACAAGACCAGAATCTTGCCATCACGGCATTGAGAGCAACCCGTGGCGCGTTGTCCGACTGGCGAGCTAAATTTCTCAGCAAGAAGGAAAAGCACGAATGGTACGAAACACAGCGCGAAAGAGAAGAGATGGGCGTCGAAGGGCTTCCTCCAGAACCAGGTATGACTTTCATCTATCCTCACCTACACCAAAGCTGACCCTCTAGACTCCCCTCTCTCCGCTCTTACTCTCTACTCCTCCGACGATCCCGACCCTGACGACCAATCTGGTAACGAATCGGACTTTTCTCACGAATCGTCACCCTCCAACAAAGCGCCAGAGAGATACGAGTATATCCACTCATCGCTTTGCAGTCTGCGCCTCATCCTCGCGCTAGACAGCATGCACAACCACGTGCCCATAAATCTGTTTCTCGAATACTTGAACCGAGAGCTGATACGACTACGGCGCTCTGTCGTCGGTCCAGAAGAATTCGAGGGGTATCTGCTCCACATCGCATTGGAGAAGAAGATATATTTTAAGTACGCATCTTCCATTCTGATCTTTCTTGTCTCTACTTCTCATACTCTTGCTGTCATACATTTCTAACCCCCAAACCCAACAGTTTATTCATTCATCCCATAGGGGCAATTGACATCACAATCTGCCCTACCGGCTGGCCCAGCGACCAAGAACTCCTTCCACACCCCCGAGCTCCGCTTCCTCCGCTATACCGTGATCCCACTCAACTTGCAATCGACATTATTGATTTTCGCACCTGCAGTCTTCACCAGGAAACGTGGAGGATGCGAGAAGCGCCCCCGCTCGCACCCCGTTTCATGTTCATCGATATCGATTCAGAGGATATACGGATAAACTTCAATAACATGCGAGATGAAAAATTTGAAGTCGATGCTGACGTATTTGCGCATATTGTTGCTGCGTGTCCGGATCTGTGGACGTAAGTTCTCAACAAATGCCTGTTCTTATACCTTTATCGGATTTCGACCTTTCGGAATGTTTAGAAAGGGTGGATGAGAGGCTATAAAGGCTAATGAAAGATTAGGGTCGGTCCTCCTGGGGTGTTGCGGTTCATCGGATCCGAACCGTGGGAGGGGGCAAGAACAGGGAAGCTATGGGAGCCTCCTGAGCCGGCGGATACGGAGATGACTGATGTTGACGTAGTGATGGAGATGTAAGATGTGAAAGCGACAAATGGATATAATTTTATAACACAAGCTTTGAAGTTTCTTCTTGTGGTCACGAGAAACACCCAGCGATTATGAAGTGGCGCGGCGCATGCGACAGGTGCTATGGAGGCGACGAATAATTATAGCCTCATAGTATATACTCGAAAGCCTGTACCTGTATCTTTGTCCGTACGAGACTCTGGCGCTTGCTATTTTTTCCAGTGGTCAAACCTGCACATTGGCATTACAGGCACTATTGCTCCATTTCTCTCCCATTGTTCTCAGCTGCCTCTTCTGGAATGGGAGACTAATCAACAGCATTATTAGGTGCTCCAGTTCTTCAAATAGTACCATTACCACATGATGGCTTGTTGGAGAGAGTTGCCGCCTGAAGGCCCTTTTTATATCTGAATAATAAATAAAGGTGGGTTCTAACGCTTCTTGCGCTTGTTCTTCGGCTGAAAACTTTTCTTAGGCAATCCTTTCCAGTTGTCACTACCCTTAAGCTTTAAATGAGAACGGTCTAAGAGGGTAAGAAACTCGGTGTTCGTTTGCAAATCTTTGGGTTTGATATCGAAAGCTTTCTCGAATATAGGTGCTATGTCGTGGGCAGCACAGACGCGATAATCTCCTGTGTCCACTCTTTTTTTCATTCTTCTCTCCAGGCGTTCCTTCAGTGTATCTTTGATAAGAATTTCCAAAGGTTTATTATTCGTACCATCCGTGGCGTAGGCCTTTAGTTGCTGTGCCTCAGCTGGATCAAAGTATGGCGCGCCAATATATGATAAATCTTGGACACTATCGAGTCGTTCCTGGGCCTTTGAATTTTCGTGGAAGTTCCGAAGGTCGAAAACAGAAACATGGATTTTGTACCATAAGGATGGTTGAGCCTTGAAGTCCTCGACAGAGGCAAGTTTGGAAGTGAGACTTTCCATTGCGGGTTTGTGATGTGAGATTCTTGTTACGACTGGGGCCTGCTTGGTGATCGTTCTTTCCATATCTATTACTCGAAAGTTTTGAGGAAGCTGCGACTGAGGCTTGCTTGGTAATCGTTCTTTCAATATAGAGGACCCAGAGAATTTGAGGAAAGTGCGACGGAGAATTTGTTTGGTAATCGTTCCTTCCATATATATATTATCAAGCTGAAGTTCTTGGATGTTCGGTTGCACATTGACTAAAACCACAGCAGATTATCAGAAATATATACATAAAACTAGCTACAGGGAATAAATTGAGTCATTTTTAGTTTTCTATAAACTGATCAGACCACACAAATAGAGCGGTACCTGACAGATAATCAATCAACCTAAACACTAGCCATACCGCCGTTCCTTGTGTACGAACGATGGTCTGTCTATAAAAAATCAACGGCGATTGGCTGACGCGGAGCAACAATCTTCCGCTTCCGCCACAACTGACATCACACCAGGGCCGCCCCGCAGCCCGCAAGGCTGACACTTCTCCCTCACAAAGTGTGACAGCTATCTCCAAATCACAATCCCAACAGCAACCGCAGCTATGAAGAAGAAAACACTCCTCCTAATCTTTATCCATGGCTTCAAGGCACGCCCCATCTCCCCAAACTTTTTAATACCGACTAACACCCACAGGGCGACGACAAAACGTTCGGCTCTTTCCCAAAACACCTGACCACGCTCCTCACCCCCTCCCTCCCCAACACCAACATCCTCCCTCTCGTCTACCCCGCCTACGAAACCCGAGGCGATCTCGCCGCCGCCGTCGCCTCTTTCCGCACCTGGCTCCTCGATCACGTCATCGACCTCGAAGTCGCCGCCGAGACGCCCTCCCCTTCCGTCGCGCCCAGCGTCCACATCGTCCTCGTAGGCCACAGCATGGGCGGCATCGTCGCTGCAGACGCCCTGCTCGGAATAGCGGGCGAGCAAACTATTTTGCCCAGTGAGGCGAACCGCGGGTCGGAAAAACACACAGCACCGTCGCCGGCGACGAGCTTGTTTCCTAATATCAGAGGCGTCCTCGCCATGGACACCCCGTACCTAGGGATCAGCCCCGGCGTTCTGGCCTACGGCGCCGAAGCACACTATCAGACCGCCTCGAGTGCGCTAGCACAGCTAGGCGGCCTAGGAATGTTTGGCGGAGGCGCCGCAGCTGCAGGCGGCGCGAAGTCCCCAACAACGCAGAGTGCGAACGCGCTTAAGTTGCCTCCTGCGGAGGGCGGCGCGAAGGAGAAGAAAGAGGATGCACCAGCGTGGGGGAAATGGGGTAAACTTGCCATGATCGGTGGAGCGGCTGTGCTAGCTGCGGGTGGGACAGCGGCGTATGTTAAGAGGCGCGAGATCGGCGAGGGGGTGGGATGGGCGACGAGCCATCTGGCATTCGTGGGGTGCTTGATGAGGCCGGAGGAGTTGAGGGCGCGGGTTGCGGGGGTGGAAGGGGTGAGTGCGGGGTCTGAGGTAGGGTGGGTTAATTTATATACCAAGTTAGGACGGGGTGCGGAGGCAGGGACTGGAGCGGGAGGGAGGACGTTTTGCAATTTGCCCAAAGGAGGGAAGTGGAGGTCGGAGCTGAATGATAGGGCTAGTGACGAGGTCGCGGCGCACATGAGTAAGTGTTATATTTTGAAGAGGAGTCTTGGAGAAAATCTCATATACTAACACTATTACAGACATGTTCTCAGCGCCTCAAAACCCGGGCTACGAGAATCTTACCCGACATGCTGCGGACTACATCTTGCAATGGACAGGTCACCTCTTTGCAGACGCCGAAGTCGAAGCCGGGCCAGACTGATGGCCATCAACCCCACCAACCCCACCATGCCCGGGAGAGCTATATCCATAGCGCACATTACGAGAGACTGCCAAGGTTTTATATATTGACAAGGTATAACATCTATTTACAGACCGACCACTACGGACGGGGGTATCACGGAGCACCCGCAGCTTAATACAGATCAGAGTCAAGAGGGGCCTCTCTCACACCATCTGAGATCTCTCACCCGAGACGTGACCCACCGAAAATGGAACTTTCGCGTCTCACCTGCAGCCCTTATTGAGATAAAATGGACCTGAAAATCGTTGATGCAGATCATTTCCGCACAGCCAAGCGCGCGCCGCAGCTGTGTCTAGAAATCTGTCAAGTGCCAGCGAATCGGCTATTCCAAATATCAAACAATTATTTTACTGTGTGTTCGTTCGGGTGATTCCGAGAAAATATTAAAGTGGATAATATGTGATAAAATCACCTAGCGTGCTCCCCATACCCCGTTCCCTTTCACTCCTCACCCAGATATAAAGCCCTTGTTATATATGCTCTATCATGTGTATGTATGCCCTTTACACCCTATTTCCCCCAGTATCCTTTTGTGGCCCGTTATGCTCAATGTTCCCATCCCATGCCCTCATAACCGTCGTAATCGCATAAAAAAATTGCCGCCTGGAAACACATCGAACCATATACTCCCCTTACAAGCACGCAAAAACACCAAAAGAAAACACCTAGCCGCACTTAAGAAGAAACACCACTTCATACCGCACCACCCTCTTTAAGCATCTCCCCCACCCGTCCCCCAACCTTCCACCGCCCCAAATCCCTAACCGCACCCTCAAACCCTTCAACCACACCACCCTGCCCATCCCACACCTCTCCAACCCAGTTAAACTCCACGCCCGCAAGCCAATCCCTCAACAACCCCTCCCCCCCAGCCGCGGAATTCTCTCTCACCCTAGCAAACGGCACCATCAGCGCCGCCCAGGCCGGCAAACCCGCTAATTCGCGAGGACCAGGACGCATCCACACCGGTACACCAGCGTACGTGCCTTCCGTAGGCCGCGCTATCCATCTTGCAACGGAGTGCGCGATCGAGAGCACCGCGGCGCTGGTGGCTGGTGTGCGGAGCCCGGCGGCGAGGACGGCGCGGGTTAGCGCTGCGGAGAGAGGTGGTAGGGGTGCGTGGGGGGGTGGCGAGGGGTATAGATCTGTGTAGAC
>JPJR01001140.1:0-13108 GCA_000750675.1 Pseudogymnoascus sp. VKM F-3808 | reverse complement strand
GGGATGGGGCTAAGGGTGGAGGGGGAGAATGGTTTATGTAGTGGATGGGGGGATACGTCTGTGCTTACTCTCGATCATACTTGAAATATTACCGGGGTTTAATATTCCGGCCATGGCACCATCTGAATCTATCGGGAAAGTCGTCTTGTTTTTTTCGAAGAGTGCGGGGGGGACGCGTAATGCTTGAGAATGGGGATGTTGAGAAGCGGCGGCGGCGGTATACAGTGACGAGAAAGGTGCAGTGAGAAGAGCATAGCAGTGACAAGAAGTAGTATAAATGAGCAGAGAGAGGAGCACCGGCGTCGTTTGCGGCGGCATGGAAATGGTCGCGTAGCTTCTTGATACCTTTGTCATCTTCACAGGAGGTTGTATCAAGCATTAGGCATATACGGCCCCGCCTTTGGCAGAGGTGTCGTCTACTGCATGCGACGTTTTTTGGTGTGTTTGACAGCCTTGACGAGTCCGCTGAATTGCGCTCTGCTTGTGCATTTATACAATTTCTATCTGGGCTTTTGGGTTCGTGGGGGATCATGGGATGGAGAAGCCCGGTCGGGGATCGGGATAGTTGGATGGTGGGGATTCATAGGATAGGGAAGCCCGGTGAGGGGATGAGGATGGTGCGATGTTGGGATGGGCGAGGAGGATATGAGGAGTTCTGCAATCGTCTCGATAGAGCGTTCATTGCAGACGTGTACCTAACAAGCCAGATAGGGAGTACCGTCATCTTAGTCGGAGGCGTACAAGACGCCTTTATAGCTTTCCGTACCAGCTCGGTCGAGGAGGAAGAGCTAGTGATACGTTAGAGTTGGTGAGAACAGGGGGTGATGAGAAGCGAATGTGGTGAGAAGAAGTATGCGGTGACAGTAATGGTGCAAGTGGTAAGAATGACGATAGTGAGGACACGACAGTAACTCTCACGTCTTCCATGAGCATGCTGATCTGGTTGGCACAGCTTTCTAGAAACGTTTATCCATTTCTTTCATTTTTGAGTGTGATCCAGCTCTATGATAGCTATCACCATAGTCAGTTGCGCCAGCAAAGCTGATACTATCAACGTCTTCCTCTTCTTCGTTATCTTGCCATTGTTCCAAACCATACTTTACCTATGCCAGTCACTGTCCACGACGCCAACTCCTGCCGTCTTTCCATGGACTACTTTTGGACTTTTCATCCTTCCGTCGTCTCTTCTCCGAAAGATGCTTTTAAAGAACTAGACACAGCTAAAACGGCAGGGGATGTCTGCAGTTTGGTACAGAGGATGGGGGATGGGGCGAGCGACAGGGATGGGCTGGATTTCTTTTTGCTATTTAACATCGACGCACCGTGCCGCACAAACTAACAAACCGAAACCAAAAGACTGGTGGTGCCGGTATAGACGTTAATCATGCTATAGTAGGTAGAAAGCAGAGCGCTGCGGGGAGCAAATCGGTCGGGAAGGAGGCATTAGAGAAAGCTTGGGGGGAGAGAATAGGGGTTGGTGATGAGAAGCGGCGGTGGTAAGTAGGATATAGTGACGAAAAGACGCGTAATGAGAAGAGATTAAGTAATGACATCAAGTAATGACATCAAGAGTTATAGTGACAGCATCAACGCATCAGCAAGAACAAACACATCCCCCTCGAAAAAGTCAGCAGGTGCGCAGCACCCAGCTATGTCGATGGATAGCTACCATGCCGCCATCCGGCATTCCTGATGATTGGTCCATGCTCTTGTTACTCAAAAATATTGGCAATCATAGTGATGCATTTATACAGTGGAGTGACTCGGGTGGTGGGCAGGAGGCGGGCGCTGAGCTGAGGGCTTGTGTGAGGGAGGAGAAGGTGATGAGGGGGAAAGGGGGATATAGTTTTTAAGTAGACGGGTGGGAATATAAATCCCATCATCTCATCACCAACTATGCCATCCCACCATCCCACCCCCCTCGACCAAACCGACATTTGATATGATCCCTCGCGATGGATTCACATCTGCCGATTAGCTTATAGCTTGCCTGCACACGATGATGTACTCTACTGGGCACATAATTGGGCGTCAAGAATTTCGTACGTGCGATGTCCTCACATCGGAGTTCAACATCGATCCACAATGTCTCGGGCACAGGTATTCTATGTTGGACAGTGTGGAGAGTTGATGCATGGGTGATGAGAATGCTGCGGTGGTGAGAATAGACGACGGTGAGAAAGGGGTAGTAGTGAGAAGCAGCAATAGTGACAAGAAAACATGCAGTAACAAGAATCTCCACGCACCATCTCCCCCTCCTCCCCTCCGTGGGCAAAGAAAGCAGAACGAGCATCCAGCGGCACAGAAAGTGGTAACCCACAATATTTAGCGGCCAGTGTGTGTATTTACGAGGACATGTGGTGCGCATCTCCACGGTCCTGCTTGTGCTTTTATACGATTTCATCCGGACCATGGCAATGGGTGGAGGGATGTGATGGAAGGTCAGCACTGGGGGTGTTTGAGATCGTGTGGGATAGGGATGGAGATGGGGACGAGGGGGGTTGGAGAATACCACCGTGAGTCGTGCCATCCTATCCCTACTTTATACCGGAGACACACGCTTCCTCGATCCTTTTCCGGAAAAGCCATCTTCAAACGCTGCCGATATCAGGGACAACACAATCGCTCCAGATGTTATTAAGGGGGAGGGGGGCTCATGAACGAGACTGTAAACGCCCGGGTTGTGGAAGCTCTCAAGCAGGGGATGGACGCCGCGGGGAAGTGGTGAGAATGCGGCAGTGGTCAGAATGGAGGTGGTGAGAACAGGCAGTGAGAATAGTGGCAGTGAGAATAACTTGCGCAGCAGTGACAATAATGCCCTCCAGCGACAAGAATCACCCGCACAGCATCTCCAAGTCCTCACCCCCCACCGGCAAGCAAACACACCACTCCCAGCATCCAGCCGTGTCCCCCAAGCTCACACCGCCTGTCATCACGTTGATAATGTCTTTGTGCGCTTGGTGTGCTTCTAGAAGGTCCCGGCTGTGCTTTTATAGTGACAATAATGCCCTCCAGCGACAAGAATCACCCGCACAGCATCTCCAAGTCCTCACCCCCCACCGGCAAGCAAACACACCACTCCCAGCATCCAGCCGTGTCCCCCAAGCTCACACCGCCTGTCATCACGTTGATAATGTCTTTGTGCGCTTGGTGTGCTTCTAGAAGGTCCCGGCTGTGCTTTTATACCCCTTCCCCCGCTACTTCGGTATCGAGATAGGAGGGCGGGCGGGTGGCGGGGGGGTTCGGGATCGTGGATGTGGGGACGGGGACAGGGATAGCTAGGTGGGATACGGGGATAGGGGGATACAAGGAGCTGTTGTTGAGAGCAGGGGAAAAGGGATAGGGCAATTGCGTTTAGACTGACAGTTGATTTAATCGAGATCGAAGTGGTGGGAATTACCGACTCTTCACGAACTTTTTGATAACTGCCACAAGGCAATCTACAGAACTACTCGAAATGAACCCCACCCTCTCCCCGGCGAGAAGCCGCGGAAATTTTTCATGCCCGCTGAAGAAAGGAAGCTTGCCTGCCTCTTAAAGGGCGGTGGTGGTGAGAATGAGGCCGGTGGTGAGAATACTGGTGGTGAGAATACTGGTGGTGAGAACACTGGTGGTGAGAAGCTGGTAGTGAGAAGACTCATCCCCGCGCAGCATGCACAAACCCCCTCCCCCAGGAAACAAAAGACAGCATGTGCGAATATATCCCTATGCAGACACCTGTTCCCCTTCGCGTCCTTCAAGTCATCCTTCAATTTTGTTTTTACGTTTCCACGTTCTCCAAGGAGAGAGTTATATAGTCCTCCTCGTGAACGCGAAGCGGGGGGGGGAGAGATGGCAATGGGGATACCGTTACAGCGATTGCGAAGGGAAAATATGGGAATACAAGAGGTATAGGGATAAATGCTGGGGGAACTGTAGGAGGTGGGATTTGCGATAGAAGTGTGGTTGTTCATGAATATATTTTCAATATTTTTAATATTTTCACTTTTTTCATTATTTCTTCAAACAAAAAAAAAATCAATGGCGGCGACAATACACCCCGTCGCACCATGGTCGCAAAAGCATGAATAGCTTCCCTCCTTCCCTTTCCATCCCTTCCATGGTTCCTTTCTTTAATCACCTTACTCGAACTGCCAAGACTACCTGCAAAAAAAATCGACCAAAAAAATATAGTGTTCGGTAATTGAGGTGGTCCTCAATTCGCAGATAGTATGCGGCTTCTGTGGATCGAACACAGTGCCTCCAGATTTCTCAACCGAAGTTAACTTCAGTCTGGCGCTCTCCCAAGTGAGCTAAAGCCGCTTGGTTTGTGTTGTGTAGGGGGGGTGTATTGTGCGTTAAGAATGGGGGGGTCATTATGAGGTGAGTTTTTTTTGCGACTATGCTGTATCCGGGCTGTGGTGTGTAAGGGTTTGCCGAGGGAAGTGCGCTGTGCAGAGTTGTGTTGGTGGTAATGATACACCGACATGTGAGTGGCGCATTACGCGACCTCACGATCCCACACAATTGCCTCAATTCCCAGTCCCAGTCCCAATCCCCCATCTCCCCCATCTCACCCATCTCCTGCCGTCCACCGCCCAGACACCCACAGCCCAAACACCCAGGCCCAGCCCCTCTCGGCGCATCTTTCACAAGCTTGGCAAACTTGGCAACCGCTCTTGATGCCGAAGTGGAGCATATCCATCCTGTGAGGAAGGACCGGGGGGAGGGGATGGGAGGGGATAATGAGGCGTGTGGGGTTGTGGGTACGGGCGCCACGTACGCTGTGGTTGTGCTGATGGTGGAGTTGGTGGTGGAGGGAGGAGGGCTGGAGGTGTAGGGGTGGATGGTGGGTGTTGTTCGTGCAGATGTGCGCTGGATTGATGGGATGTACTAAAGTAAGGTACTATGGTAAGTGAGATGAGGGACGTGTAATTGTGCGTGCGTGTGTGCATGTAAGGTACGACGCGAGCGACATGTACGATAATGATACTGCAAGGAAGGTACTATAATGTTGTACTGTAGTGGGTGGTTATACGAGGATTACGAGGCTTTGAGTGTGATTGACATGCATTCATACTCTACCACCAGTACAGCAGTACAATACCATAGTACAGTGAGTACAATACGTACTCCGATCAATTGCCGTAAATCAACTCCTCCAGCACTGTAACGAACGACAGGGGAATGGGCCGAGGCGCCGACGTGGTGGTGGTGCGGGATTGAAGTGTAGTGGAAGAACATACACTCACTCCATAAAAGTCTTCGATGGGGTCAAACGGCCGAACGGGCTGCTGGTGGGCGCTGTGGGAGTGTGGGAATGGCAGTGGAAGAAGGGAGGCGGGTTGAGTGGGTGGATGATGGGGCGTGGATGGGTGTTGTGGAGATGGTGGATGTTTCTGTGCCGCGCGGCACGGGGACCCTGGATGTCTTAGGGTGGGAGATGTTTGGATGGTAGGGCGTGGGCGGATAGTTCGGTGCATGATAATGGGGAAGACGGGGAAGAGAAGAAAATTCAGTACGTGAGTTTTCATTGTGCATGGCTGGTGGAAGGGATGGTTGGTGGGAGGCATGACTGCTGGTTGGTACTGTACTGGACTGCTGTACCATGGCATATGGTCGTGGCATGGTCGTGGAGTGAAGGTATTCGCGGGATTGTCCGTTGGGTGAGTGGTGAGTGGTGAGTGGTAAGTGAGTTGGTCAGTAATGAGTGAATTGGTCAGTTATGAGTGAGTTGGTTGTGTGGTGGTCGGCACTCAATTCCGAGTGGCAGTATTGCCAGTCAGCAGTACCATACTCGAGTATCATTCCCTCAGATTCAGTCTTACAGTCAGCAGTACCATTATCATTCACTCAGTAGAGTACCATAACCAGTCTTACATGTCAGTTGTCATTGTCACTGAAAATGTCAAAGAAAAGTAAGACGCCAAAGAAGGAAAAGAAGGAAAATGTCAAGGGGAAGAGGCTTCTAGACTCGAACAAGGAAGTTTCTTTAACAAAAAAAGAGAGTCAGGTAGTTTATAAGAGTAAGATGCCAAGAAGAGTGGTTTGGTTGGTGGTAAGGAACGTGGTTATACTAACAATGATGGGAAGACCCTTGGTTACGGGAGTAGACGGTTGGATGAGGGTGGTTGATAGAGAGTGAAGTTTGGTTGAAGGCAGTTTATATGGATAGGCGTTGATGGACATGAATCAGTTCATACCCCAAAAGAATGTTCCACCTCCACTTCAACCACGGCCACGACGGACATGACTGCCACAAAGAATGGGGGTACGTACTCTCTATACCATTATACCATTGTTAGAGTATTTTCGTCGTTCCGTCTTTCCGTACTCATCCTTTGTTCCTTCCTTTGTTTATCGTCGTCGTCGTCGTTCCTTATGCCTTGCCCCATCGCTGTTCCTATGTCCCCGATCCCTCGATCCCACGCCATGCCGTATACAGACTAATTTCGTATTAAAATACATGAATCTTGTATGCAAACAGGCTTCGTACAGACTAAATTACGCCAACCCTTATGGAGAGGTGATTCGCTGCGGATCGTGGGCACGCGCAGGGCTGTACGCTGGGTTGTACTGTGATGCGCACGAAGAGTACGCACGGTATAATGAAGTACATGCTCACACACTCATTTGCACACACAAACACAAGTACACTCTCATCTTCGCAATGCGCCCATCCCTCCCCTCGCCCTTGCCACATCCTCGCGCGTACCTGACGCGTACCTGACGCTAACACAACATTAGTCTGCATTGATACCCACTCCGGACTAGCGTCGGTCCAGTCGCGCAAAGTTGCGTTGAAGTAGTCTATTATGCAGAGACCATGTCTCTTTTCTTTGTCGCCCACACATTTACCACTACAACATGCTGACGTGGTACCTCTCACAACACACTCTCTGGTACCTCGTCTCCTACATGACAAGTATCTCGCTCATGAACTATGCACTAAAGAAGAATTAGACCCACGCTTTGTTGTTTCAGGGTCATCCGTCTCTCCAATAATATCTCGTTATCCCCTTGAATGACTCCACTTTAACACTAATCTCCCGTCTAATCTTGCTCAACCGTGATAATCCATAATGGTCCATAATGTGTCCATCCCATCTGGCCCATCTCTGCCCATCGCGCTCATCTCGACCATCTAGCCCTTTGTCCCCCTTGCACAAAAAATACTATGTACACAAAAACACACGGTCTAGAGTCAGTGAGCACCAAACACACAGAGAACCACCGACCATCTCCCCTGGGCTGGGGCCAGCAAGGGCCACCACCGACCATCAAATCCACCCACACGATTCAACACGAACCACTCATACCACCCACAACCCAGCACCAACACCACCACCACCTGAGTAAGTACTACAGACGCCCTGCTTTAAATACCCTCCACTCTCCCACCCCAGTCAACCCCCTTCTTATCCTTCACCTTTCATCACCATCACGGAAACATCAGGAGTTTTGCGAAAAGGAATTCAAAAGTTGGGACCAGACACCAACTGCCATTCACTCATTTGAAGAACGAAGAGACAATCCGCTGGACGACGCACAGTTCCATAACCCACACTCCTTAAAACACCCACGAACTTAACGATCAATCAATCACGAAAACAACCCAATCCAATAACCACCAACAACCCGCCAAAATGCACTTCACCATGCGCATCGCCTCCCTCGTCCTGGCCTTCGGTGCCTCCTCCGTCGTCGCCGACCAGTGCGCGTCCGGATCCACCCAGGACGGCGGCAACTTCTTCTGCCAGCTCGTCGACGCCATCCAGTACTCCAACGTCGGCGGCTCCGGCTCCTACAACAAGGTGACCAACATGGGCACCGACGGCAAGTGCACCAGCTCGCCCACCGCCTACTCCGGCCCTCTCGCTCCGCTCGACGAGGAGGTCTCCCTCCACTTCCGCGGCCCCATCACCCTCAAGCAGGTCGCCGCCTACACCAAGACCTCCGGCGCCTCCAAGCGCGACACCCACTCCCACAGCCGCCACGGCCACAAGGCCTTCCACGCCCGCGCGCTCAAGGAGACCCATGAGAAGCGCGACGTCGTGACTGCCACCATTGATGGCGTCCAGCAGACCTGGGAGAACAACTACTTCGGCCCTGGTGGCGCCCCCGCCGCTACTGAGGCCCCAACTGCCCCCGCTGCTGTTGCCGCCCCAGCCAAGCCCGCTGAGCCAGCTGCCCCCAAGCCCGTCGTCGCGGCCGCCAAGCAGAAGCAAAAGCAGACCGCTGACCCCAACGCGGCCTACACCCGCAGCGGGTACTACGACGCCGCGTCGCAGACCCTCGACGGCCTGACCTTCCTGGGCAACTACGGTGGCTCCGGCTCCGGAATCTTCGACAACGTCTTCGGCAACTCCCTGTCCTACCTCAACTCCCAGGGCACCGGCGGCGCCGCCTCCTCCTCCGTCCTCGCTGACGCCCTCGTCGGCAGCAACAAGGAATTCGCCATCTTCACCGACCAGGAGTGCGTCGCTGGCGACAGCTGCGGCTACACCCGCCCGGGATCCGTAGCCTACCACGGCTTCGACGGCGCAGACAAGGTCTTCCTCCTCGAGTTCGGCATGCCCAAGGACTCCTCCTCTGGATTCAACGCCGACATGCCCGCCGTCTGGATGCTCAACGCTCAGATCCCACGTACCCTCCAATACGGCGAGGAGTCCTGCTCGTGCTGGACTTCCGGCTGCGGAGAGTTCGATATCGCTGAGGTCCTGATGTCGGGTGATGACCGCTGCAAGTCTACTCTTCACACCAACACCCCCGGTGGAAGCTCGGATTACTTCGCTCGTCCTACGAGCGGAACCGTCAAGATGGCTGTTATCTTCAACGGCGCCGATGGCACCGCAAACATCCAGCAGCTCAGCAACGACGCTACCTTCCCCTCCAGCCTGTCCGCGGACCAGGTGACGCAGTTCCTCGGCTCCGCGACGGGGAGCAAGCTTAGCACCTTCGCTGTCTCTGCTTAAATTGTTTCCTTCTCTTTGAGGGGTGATGATGGGTAGTTGATGACGTTGCTTTGCTTTTGCTTTTCGACAATTTTGCGCTTTATTGATCTGTTTTTGCATGCGCCTGCTTTTTTTTAAGGGGATGCAGATGGTGGCGGATGGGACCTGGTGTCTTGATACCCCCTGCCGTCTTTGAAATTCTCTGCGCGATTCGCCGTCCACGGTTCTGTGCCGGGATGGCTTTTGGATACACATGGCATGGAGTGGTTGCATGGACATTCTTGTATGTATGGTGGAAGAGGATATATGAGAAGAGATGGGGTGATGAAAGGGGGTGGTGATTGCTGTGAGGGCTTCTCCCTTTTCTCCGACACGTGCGAGACATGTGGATTTGTTCATAGATATGGGGATGCGGGGAGTGCTCTGGGGATTGCTGTGTTGAGGGGATGAGAAAAATTGAGAAAACTTTCTAAAAACATTGAATCTTTTTTGTCTATGTGACTGTCCCTAACCAAGTAACTAAATGCTCTTGTAATATATACTGTAAATGATAATGAAATCGAATCATCTAAATACCCACCATCCTTTTCCAAAAACTATCAACTGAACGACATCATGTCTTCATGTCTATCCACGCCCCGCAACTATCCTCCCCCCGACCTCGCGGAGGACATGCTTCTTCACCTTCCCACTCCCCGTCTGCGGCACCTCCCCCATCCCTACCTCTGCATCTCCAAACCAAAAAATATGCGCAGGCGCTTTGTGACGCCCGAGCACGGCGCGGACCCAGGTTCTTAGGTCATCATCACTTGGTCTCGTGGTTGCTGCTGCTGCTGCTGCTGCTGCTGCTTCTGATGAGGGGGGGGAGGGGGTGATTGCTGAGGCGGTGGTGGTGGATGCGGATGAGGCGGCGGATGATGAGGCAGATGTGGAGGTGGTGGAGGGAGATGAGGAGGGGAGCAGGAACGCCCCAACCACCTCGCCGTATTTTGGATGCGCAATCCCCACCACTGCTGCGCGGGCGATGAGTCCAGAGGGGTGGGAGACGAGGCGGGATTCTACTTCTAGGGGGTATATGTTCTCCCCCCCTATCCCTCCATTAGCTTCATATCCCATTCCTCTTCCTCTCTCTGGGCGGAAGGGGGGTGCTCACCTCTAATAATAATATCCTTAAACCTCCCCGTTATCGTACAATACCCCTCTGCGTCGAAGACGGCTTCGTCACCAGTGTGAAGCCAGAGTGTGCCAGATTCATCTCTAATCATGACTTCCGCAGTCTTGTCGGGGTTATTCCAGTACCCCTTCTGCAGCGAGTAGCCCGCCATACACAACTCCCCCCTCTCCCCCACAGGCACAATCTTCCCATCCCGATCCACGATCTTCGAACTCAGATGCGGGAGGACTTGTCCCACCGTCGTGAGTTTGCGGTGAATTGTATCGGTGGAGTGCGCGTTGAAACACGTAGGTGACGCCTCAGTCAACCCGTAGGAGCTGGTGAATTCACTCATATTCAACTCCCCCACCATCCTCTCCATCAACTCCACCGGCACCGGCGCCCCGGCCACAATCCCCGTGCGTAGATTCGGGCATGCCCAACCCACCGGTCTAGGCAAACTCAAGAGCTCCTCAAACATCGCCGGAACCCCGTGCAAGGCAGTGCAATTCTCCTCCGCGATCGCAGATAGCACAGCAGGGGCAGAGAAAGAGGGCGAGGGGAGCACGATGGAGGAGCCGTGGGTTATGCAGACGAGGAGGCCGAGGACGAGGCCGAAGCAGTGGAAGAGGGGGGGGGTTGGCAACTAGGGATCTTGGCATCCAATCCGATGCAACAAAGCTCATCACCGCTGCCCCCGAGTCTCGTGGGTGAACCCAAGGAGTTAGGATCGCGGCGTAGGGGTCATTGGGGGGGAGGAGAGAGGGGAGTTGGTAGAGCGTGTTGAGGAGGTACACAGTCCCTGCTGATGGGGGGGGGGACAGCAGAGGATTGTGGAGGGGGTGAAGGACATGCGGGAGCCGATGGAGTGGGCGTTGTTGATCATGTTGCTGTGGGTGTTAGCTGGGTTCATCAGGACTTGGTAACTGGGGGAGACGAACTGGTGCGTAAGCATCGCCGCCTTCGGCTGCCCGGTTGAGCCGCTGGTATACTGCAGGTTACACACATCACCCGCCGCCACATGCATTCTCGCAGCTTCGAGGACTTCATTGGGTATCAGTGACCCGGCGTCAATGAGCTCATCGTAGGTGGGGAAACCGGCGAGGAAACCTTTGATCATCACGAGGTGCTTGAGGGAGCCGATGTTGTTGTGGTGCGAGAGGGCGGTGGCGAGGGAGGAGAGGAGGGGGGTGTTGTCGAATTTGGCGTAGGTTTGTTGGGTGAAGAGGAGTTTGACGCCTGCATTATTTCCCAGTTAGTTAATCATATCAATGGACCATCATTATCGCCGCAGCATGAATAATTGGATCCAATTGCACCACTACATCATGATGCGGGACTCTTGGGATAATGAACTCACCAGAATGATCCAACGCATACTGCGCCTCAACAGCCGTATATGTGCTATTCAACACCACGAGCACTACACCCAGATACCCCGCTGCAAAGAAAACAGCAACGTACTCCTCGCAGTTCCCCGCTAGGATCCCCACGCGATCGCCTGCCCGGATGCCGAGCGCTAGCATCGCTTTCGCGAGACTGCGGCTGCGTTGCTGCAGGTCGGAATACGTCCATCGTGCTCCTGTCCATGGGACCACGAGGCATTCTTTGTCACCGCGCAGGGAGGCTTGGAGGTCGAGGAGGGAGCCGAGGGTTAGGTCGACGAGTGCTGGTTCGGCGCCGCCGTGGACTATAGAGAGAGTTGTTGGGGCGGCGGGGGTGTCGAGGTGGTGCGTGGTTTGCTGGAGGCGGCGGAGGGGGGTGGGATCGGAGGAGGAGGCCATGATTGCGCGCGGTGATGGGTAGGGGAGAGAGATAATGAAAACCGAACCCGATGGACTGGACAGGCAATGATAAAACCGAGAAATCTATAGTTGGAAGAATGAATGCACAGCACAGGGCAAGGAAACTTTAAATCCCTCTTTTATTTCATCCCTACCTCGGATTGAGCAAAAATCCCACCACAGCCGACGGGACCACGGCACACACCCTCAGCCCTGAGCTTCCGACCCCTTCCTTTTCCCAAGCTTGTTATTTCCCCTCTCGGCCATGCTCACTAGCCTCTCCTACGCCATGGCAGACTCGTAGAGTAGCAGAGGGGCAAGGGGGGGGCCATAGCGAAAAGATCAGATTAGATTGGATCAGTGGCAGGGTGATGGGGCGCATCTGATTAGATTGGACTTAGCCTGCAGCCTTTGAGCCGTCGTCCGTCTTGGCTTGGGCCCGGTCAGCGGAGGGGTGTAGCATGTGCCTGCCCAGGTCGCTGTACGGTTGCCATGCTGGGCGTGAAGAAGGGGCTTAAAGCAGCGGCGATGCATAAGTAAATAGCTCACCAAGCCCATCCGGAGATTTACCGTGACTACCGCCCACGCGAAAACCAGGATCGTGGCTTCCCACTTGACAGCTAGGGATTTTCACCATCCCATCATGTTGTTCGGGAGGTGGTGGTGGTGTGGTCTCATATAACGAAGTGGATGGGCTTGGTGGAAGCTTATTGGTTCGTGATCCTGGTAGGGTATGCGCCATCTGATAAGAGAAAAATTATCAGATCCTGCATGGTGTTAGCGTGGGGGGGTATGACAGAAGGAATGATCCACTCACACGCGTTCTTGGGAGCGATGTCGCTTTGGGGGTGGTGATTATACGGTGAGATGGTGAGATGGATGTTTTTATTAGAGGTGCGGTGGTATGCGCTGTGCTGTCCTGTAGCTGTAGTGAAACCGAGGATAATGTCAGTGGGAACTGATGGGGTGGCAGTTAGAAGTGCATTATCGTGTGGGTCTGGAAGTATGGGGCGCGTGTAGATGTATTTTAAGGTGAGACAATTTATATGAGAGTGGGTGAATTGTTATGGTTATTGTTATTGTTTGTATTATTATTATTATTATTATTAATGAAACATTATAATCTTTCTATTTTGGCCCTGATCAATAGTTTCAGTACAAAAAAATGGTATTTAACAAGCAAAAAAATAGCAAAAACATACAACAGTGGGTATTCGCTGGTGGTCACCCACCCAACT
>JPJR01001138.1:0-18524 GCA_000750675.1 Pseudogymnoascus sp. VKM F-3808 | reverse complement strand
ACCGTTAGCGCCAGCTGCCAAACCACGCGATTTGGCATGAAGCCTTATGGAAAGGCTAGATTGTCTTCATTATCCTTAGGTAGTTTAGCATTTGTTGTTACAAGACCTAACTTTTTTTTAACAATAAAATATTTTTAATTAAATCCTTTAAAAAATGATTGCACTATAACTTTAGTCTAATTTGTTAGGGTCTCCTTACTATAACACTATTAATGTTTCTTATTACTATGTCTATGTATAGCCTTATAGCTAATTGAGATATAACTATAGTTGTTACACTTATATGCAAGTTTAGGTTCTTCAAGTGCCTTAAAGGGTAGACCTTTTGTTAGTAGAATTATAACATCACTAGGTTTTGCTAACACATATCTAGCAAAGTAATTAACAAATAGTTACCTCTCCTTTTGTGTTCTAATTCTATGCATATCATTTAGATGTTTATCTAACCCTTTGATAGCTCTCTTGTGTGTTTTGCAGATTAATATTTTATACTCTGCTATATACTAGAAATTGTTAACTATTGTTGTGACCAAAGTTAGTGCTTTAGTCCCTACTTAAATTAACCCTAATGTCTACTCTAACCCTAACCCCATTATATTTTGACTTACCTCTCTTGACTTTCTCCTGCTTAGACATAATAAGATGCCTCCTAATTAGTTGATTGTAGTATGTAGTTTCTAAATAGAAGTTTAGGGGGGACACTGACCTTATAGTTTACACTGCTAAATCACAGGTGCTAAATCACAGGTTCACTAAACCTATAACTATTAGCACCAGCTGCTAAACCACACAATTTAGCATGAAGCCTTATAGAAAGGCTTATAAGAGGAGGTGTATCTTGTTATGTTAAGTTGTATAAGATAAATTAAGGGTTTTAAAAGGAGGAGGATTACTACTAGTGCTACTACTACTAGGAGTATATATAATCCTTAGCTAATTTAGTAGCTACTATATCTTAAGTAGTAATATATTTTTAAGGTTAGCTAGCTATTACTAGCTAGTTATATATATAAGAAGAACTAGTGCTAGTAATAGCACTAGGAATAGCTCTAGTATAAGCACTAGTGCTAGCACTAGTACTTTGTTATAATAATCCTAATTAGGCATAGTATATTATAAAAACCTTAAATAGGTTTAGCACCTTGCTTAGTGTTAAAATAATCCTAATTAGGTATAGTAGCTATATATATGCTACTACTACTACTACTACCTACCTAATTAAGTAATAAGATATTACTTCTACTACTTATCCTTATCCCTTAAACTATACCTTAAGTAACCTTATATAATAAAACCTTTATAAGTTTTATAAGTTTAAGACTTAATATTATAAGCTTCTTCTAGTAATAAGGCAAGGATAGCTCTAGGGCTAAGATATATAAGTACTCTAAGCTCTTATATTTATAGTAAAAGAGTAGTAACTACTATTAGGATTAGTAGCATATAGGCCTAGGAGGGTAGATTCTAGTAAAAGGGCAAGAGTAAGGTATTATAATTAGATAGTAGTATACTTTTAGCAAAAGGGTAAGGGTGCCTAGACATCTCTAGGAAAAAATTATAAACTTATAAGTAATATTATACTTAAACCCCTATTATAGATAATATAGAGTATATAGTGCCTACTAATATAGAGCTCTATATCTTCTCCTAGGAGATAGGGACTACTATCATCACCCCCTCCTCTTCCTCCTGTTCTCTCTAACCTCTTCCTCCGCGAAGCAGCCCTGTCGTCATCCCGCTCCTGCGCGAGTACGTCGTCGCAGAGGGCTAGGTGTCTACCCGCCACCTTGCTGCTCGGCCTTGCCATATTCTAGGCATTCTCGGGGCCCAACTTCAACTTCGCCGTCTACCTCGGCGCGGTTGCCGTAGCTGGGACAGCGAACCTGGCGGCGGGGGCAGCGGCGGCGTATATCGTAATCTACGCGCCGGGGATAACGCTGCACACAGGGGGGATGTAGAAGATACTGCGCAAGACACAGAAATGTAGAGTTACGAGGAGTAACGTGCTGCCACTAGTCATGCTGCTAGGGATGACAATTATATATCAGATGCTATTCGACACACCTCTGTACACTTTCATATATATAGAATCTAGTTTCTGTCTGTGACTTTTTGCTTCTATTAAGCTCTTCTAGAGATGCCATCCTTTAGATCCTCGGTGTTGTAACCCCATCAAATTCATCTACTACTATGCAAATGGCTTTCCTTAGCAGCTTCACAATCGTCTCAATCTCGGAAGCTGTGACGATGTAAGGCGGAGAGATGATAACAAACTCCATATTATGCAGTCCGGTTTTACCAAGCGTGCCTAGAATGTCTAATCCAAGCTGTCCAGCCACCTTGACGATGCGATTGGAGAAGTTATCATTTGCAGAAAATGCCGTCTTTTTTGTGGGATCCTGCATGAACTCGACGGCCCAGAACAGCCCTCGACCACGTATATTGCCAACGTGAGGAAGCTGAGAAATTTCTCGATAAAGCTCTGCCTCCAGAAGTTTCCCCATGGCCCTTACATTATTTAGAATATTGTCTCGTTTGATGATTTTCTGAACGGCTAGCGCGGCAGCACATGCAGTTGGGTGTGCTTGGAAAGTGTGGCCGTGAGCCAGAGTACCAGTTCCCCCTGCAAGAGCATCGAATATCTTCTGGTTCAAAAGAACACCGGAGAGAGGCACAAATCCTCCGCCAAGTGCCTTGCCGATTGTTTGAATATCAGGGGACATACCCTCTTGTTCCCATGCATGCATGGTCCCTGTCTTGCCCATGCCACACATAATCTTGGCTTGTTAATTTCTTTCAATCTAAAGCAAACTCGATTATAAACTCACCTCGTCTAAGATCAATAAGATATCGTATTTGTTGCACACCTCGCGAACTGCCTTAAAATATCCGGGGACGGCAGGCAAGCAGCCAAGTGTCGTTCCGCTGACCGTTTCCGCAATGAAAGCAGCAACTGTACTTGGCCCAAGCCTCAAAATCTCGTCTTCAAGTTGCTTCTTCAATCTAGAAACGTACTGCTCATCATCTTCCCCGTTCAGTTTTGCCCGGTACCCGAAACATGGATCAACAAATGTTACATTGCGTGTCATCCATGGCTGGTAAAACGCCCGTCGAGACTCATGTCCTGAGACGCCGAGTGCGCCTAATGTGTTTCCGTGATAGCTCTGCTTCCTAGCAATAAAGTTGACTCGTTTCGTCTCTCCGCGCTCGCACCAATACTGGGTTGCCAGCTTCAGAGCAGCATCGGTAGCCTCACTCCCGGAATTGACAAAGATCGCCTTCACCAGTCCCCCAGGTGAGCTGCCGAGGATCTCTGAAGCCAGTTCTTCCGCCACATTACATGTATATTTACTTCCGGAGTATACATAGCCGATTTCGTTGAGTTGTTTGACAATTGCCTCTGTAACTTCTGGTTGATGGTGTCCTAGGATCGAGACTGAAGGGCCGGATGAAGCATCGATGACAACCTTTCCCGAATCTAGCACGAAAGAAATGCCTGAACCAGAAGCGATCACTCGAGGCCTCGAGGCCATATCTCGATGGAGTATGTGAGACTCAGAAACAAAAGAATCGATGGTCATGTTGGCGTAGGTACGGTAGTTGAACTGTAGTTATAGCAACCAGGGCGGAAAGAGAGTCGATTCGACAATAGCAGATGCAGAGGGCACTGTATCTGGATGCGTATTGAGGGGTATTTTAATGTCTATGGAGAGGTACAACATCTGTCCCTGGTATATATTGCAGGATAGTGGCTAGCAGGCATCCTATATTCCCCCGCATGACTTGAATATGCCTGCACCTTCAAGCCCACACAAAGATAATTTTTGAGGCGACAAGAGGGTAGCAAACCATACTGCGGTTTGAAAGTGGGAATTTTGGAGAAAGGAGCCGGCGCTTATGGCGCCGAGCGGTACGGGCGCGGGGAATCGGTGCGGGGAAGAACACAGGGGAGTATCTGCGTTTAGTGGGGGTTTCACCATGGATCCCGAAGTGGAGCGAAGCTGATAACCTGGAGGCGACCAAGTTGATTGCTGGTAGAATTAGCGTATCGCCATAGGCGCCAATCACTCTTCTGTGCTCGGAAATCGCCATTTCTAGAACGAGGTGATTAGTGTGCAATCGCTCGTGATATTATTAGTGTTGTTGATGGAGCCTCGGAGGTTTTTATTGCACATTTTATAGTGGAGCTTCTTACATCCTTTGTTACGATGGGTTGTGGAAAGACCTTCTGTGACAAGGCACTGATTTAATCACTGCATACTGTATATAAGGTGAGCCAGCTGTATCTTTCTTCATATCTCCAGCCTACTCTTCCCAGCACGTCTTTTTACAGTCAACCTTTGCCCCGTGACTATGGCTTCCACCCAAGCTCAGATACTAGACATAAATGCCCAGGCATATCGAGGGCCACCGTTGCCCAACACCCTCGACGACTTGGTAGTTCCCAATGTCCTGAATCACGACATCGATGAGCGACTATGGGTCCCTCAATCAGACAATGTGTGGTTCAGACCTCTCCTCTTCTCAGCAAGTCAAGGCTTTTTCGTCAATCTACTCAGAGTTCGCAAATGTGGCATTCTATCTCGACATCGCCATGCTGGGCCAGTTCACGCGACGGTCTTGAAGGGCAGATGGCATTATCTTGAGCATCCGTGGTGGGCTGAGGAGGGGAGCTATGCGTTCGAGCCGCCGGGAGACATCCACACGTTGGAGGTTCCAGAGGGTGTGGACGAAATGATCACGATGTTTCATGTCACTGGTGCCTATATCTACGTGGATGTGGATGGAAATCCAGTAGGGGTTGAAGACGTCTTTAGCAAGATTCAAAAGGCAAGGGAACATTATGAAAAAGTTGGGCTAGGGAAGGACTTCGTCGACCAATTTATCAGATAAATGCTTAAGCTGTGTTGCTGTCAATTTGGAGTTGAAATGTCCAAGAGTTTCAATGAAACAAACGACTCTGTTTATAATAGCTCTTAATACTACAAAACCTGTTCCGTTAGCATAATCCCTAGATTCTTCCTCTCAGTTGTATTAGCGACTCTCTGTAGCTTAACCTCAGGACCGTGTCTATATTATTTAAGGTTTGCAAAAAATTATGGAGTTCGACTGTATATAACGAGGACCGTTAGTTTCACCTCCTGTGTACAAATATAGAGTATATAGCTGTATCTTACCCGCAGATAAACCAAACCCAAACTACAGTACTATAGGTGGCCACCAGCATCACTACTCTATTAAATCCGCTGCGTTTATAGCTCACACGGTCTAAATAACTGCCCTACAGACTTTTCCACATCTATATTTTTATAGTTTGCAATTGAGTTCATGCACACCATAGGACTGGGAGGATGGCTGCAGCTACCCCCGACCCCAGGTTCCGGACAAACCCCAACACTAGGGCGGCCGGTCGGTGTCTTGATCTGCGATAAGGAATCAGGCGGGACTCCAACAACGACCTCCACCACCATCTGTAGAAAAAGACTACCCCATCTCACGACATGGCAGATACTTCTGAACCTCGGGCAGTTGTTGCATCCCAGCTTCGAAATCGGGATATAATTCGGGATCCCCGCAAGCGCAACAGGACTGGCTGTTTGACGTGTCGCCAGAGGTAATGGATTGCGCCAAACGAAACATCGTACGGAGCTAACGTGTCCGACAGAAAGAAACGATGTGACGGCATGCGAGAGAAATGTGGCCATTGTAGCCGTCTTAATCTCGTCTGCCATTGGCAAACCCCTCAGGATATCATCACGAAGCCTCGAGCCAGATCGTTCTCGCCGACCGAGCTTTACCAGCTCGACGAGTCACTATCCGCCTTGCCGCTCCCCAAACTCCCCAACCCAACCAATTTCCTCGAGAGCGAATATTCTCAGTCAGCACAACGATCAGATAGTCGAAAACTTGCTCTACGATACTATATTCAGACCTTTACACCGATGTTGACGACGAACCTGGAAAATAACGGGTTTCTGTCAGGTAGGTCATATCCTTGGTAACTTATTCTGTTTAAAGTAGAGCGTTATCTTGCCTAGATAAGATCTGATAGTTATAACATAGTCCTCTTACCTATGGCTATTGAAGATAAGCTTCTTCTTGATATGCTGATCGCCTGGTCGTCATCTCATCTTTCGCTCTGTGACGACGAACATCGCGCGAGGGCACTAGAACACCGATCCACAGCTCTGAATTCCTTCGCGTCCTCCCTCTCCGACATCTATCACTCCCCCGCCCTACTCTTGGCTGGATGCCTGGTGTTTTGCTCCATGTCGGCCATTCTGGGCGACACGACGGGATGGCACCACCATCTACTCGGCGCCGTGCAGATCATACATAATGCTGGAACATCCTCGCCTGGTCGCGACGGCGTGGCTGTAATGTCAAGTTCATACGAAGGTCGATGGCTCTTACGGAACTTTGCATATCATGATATTCTCATGAGCATCACACTTGACCGCGAGCCCCTTATTCCCGGAAAATACTGGATACCTGAGCAAAGGACACCAATTGACTCGTATTTCGGATTGGCGTCCGATCCCATGGCCATGCTATCCAAGATAAGCTCTCTAAATATAGAGATGCGTCGAAGTATGAGTGCTTCAGATTCTGGTATGTCGCATACATCTTACGCAGGAAGCCCCGATTCTTTGACGCTCGAGAACTTCAACTTCTCCGCTCTCGCCCGCAGTATCGAGACGGAACTCCGGGAATGGAAGTGCGCCGAGTCCACCGATGTGTGCCTAGTTAGCCTGGGAGAAGCATACCGCAGTGCAGCACTGATATATCTCTATCGCGTTATTCGACGAAACATTCCTGGTACGCGTACACAAGTGGACAAGAAGATCGCCACCCAAGCCAGTGCTGTTGTCCAGCATGTAGGGAATATGCCTATGGGGTGTTTTCCGGAATGCACTTCCCTATTTCCTCTCTTTATGGCTGGTGGGGAAACGACGTCTAGGCTAGAGATGCTCTTTATCCGCGAAAGGCTACAGCACCTTGTCACTTATCGGCACTTCCAGAACGCCGCTTCTGCTTTATCAATTCTTGAAGAGCTATGGTTGCAGCATACCAATTTCTCAGGATTGGTTGCGGGTGAGCCATTGGACTGGATAGATGTCCTAAATAGACGGGGTTGGAAACTGGCTTTGTCTTGATCAGTAATGCCAACTTGGGCATGTGAGAGCTCACATGCCTGCCTATGAACACCGCTATTCTCTACTAAGGGAACCCAAGCTCTACAAGTCTTTCACCAAACTTAAAAGGCGATTTTTAATCCGCTTGCCAAGTACCTGAAAGCATACCATCTCCTCTGAGACGACTTATTTGCCGAGGAAAGTTCACTGGGCAACACTTGGTCGACTCCCATCAAGAGTCTACAACTATCCTGACCAGTCGGCCTTGCTTTTCGCCTAACTCCCTCTAATGGAGTACAGCTTACGTTTGGCCGCGAAAGGATTAGAATAAAGGTTGCATAGTCTTAGAACATAACAGCGACGGTTGGGTGAGAGACAAGGGCCACGACAAGACCAAGCCATTGCCTTAATGACACGCAATGCAAAAGGAAAGAACAAACAGAGCAGAAGCTCCGGAGAGACTCTTCTGGAAAGGGCTCAGAGAAATACCGTTCTACGTACTTCTTCCTGGCCCGCTTAAAATTTGTCAAGAAGCGCGTGATGGATGTAGGGGCATATAACGATGCTTTAAACGTTCACTCAATACAGTCCCCTGATATTGCAGTGCTGAATCTCTACTGCTAGAGAGGTCGCGTAGTTGTACTACACTATTCTGCTATATAATGGGTGTAGGTGATACAGTTAGTTGTTCTGGCGAAGTAGTTCTATAATCTACCAAAGTTGTATAGTGAGTGATTAAATTACAAGAGTTAAGAATGCACGAATACTATCAATGTTATATCAAACTTTGCTTTCACTCTACTCTACTAGTATAATAAAATATAGAGTAAAGTATGTATAATTGGTATAGCGAGACTTAACGAGTTATCCTTATAATTAAGATTGCATTCTAGTCTATTCTATATTCAAAATACTAGTAAACAAAAATTTTAGTGTTCATTTTCACATTTTCTAAGTATTAAAAGTCTCGCCCCTTCCCCCCTATTCCAAAAGTACCGCGCAAGCCTCGTAAGCTATAAGAGCCACATTTCGACCAACAAAGTCATCCAACGTCTTTCCATTATTACTTAGCACCACCTTTTTAGCGCTCCCAACTTCACTCTTCAAGGACCACGAGGTCTCCTCGGCCGAGAAATTACACAGCACCAGAATAGTGGTCCCATCTTCTGCTTCCCTTGTGTAAGCTAACACCTTCTCATCAATTTCATCTAACATCTCAAAGTTGCCGTATATCAGACTGTCCTTATACTCTTTACGAGCTGCAAGGACTGCTCTCCAGTAGCTGAAAGGAGAGGAAGGATCGTCTACCTGCGAGGCAGCATTTACGAATTCTGTATTAGGATTCACCGTCATCCACGTAGGGCCGGAAGAAGAGCTGAATCCGCCAGATGCGTCAGAGGTCCATTGCATGGGCGTGCGTGCATTGTCTCTGGATTTCTTCTGGTACTCCTCTTTTGCGACAGCCCAGGCCTTTTCGTCTGGTGTTTGTGTTTTCAGCCATTTCTGATGGTTGACGCAACTGATATCCTTATACTCATCTAAAGGCCATTCCTTTGGGACATTGGTCATCCCTAGTTCCTGACCCTCGTAGATGAATACTGTACCGGCCTGGAAAGCCAAAAAAGTTGCCAGCATCTTGGCGCTTTGTGTGCGGTACTCGGGGGAATCACTTGCGAATCTGCTCACTGAGCGTGGCTGATCGTGGTTCTCGAGATAAAGCGCATTCCAGCCGCCATTGACGTACATGAACTTCTGCCATTTAGCCACAGGAGCTTTCAGCTCTGAGAGCTTCCAAGTGCGAGGAGAATATTTGTCGTCGGGACCCTTATCAAGACACATGAAGTCAAAATGGAATATCATATTCAGCTCATTCCGGTCATAGCGCACTGCTTTAATGACTTCGTTCGGATCTTGCACTGATGGCATTTCGCCCACGCTGAATGCGTTGTACTCGTTTAGTATGGCCCCGATATCTTGGAGGTACTCATGAAGGCGCGGACCAGCACAGTAGAACTCAGTCCCGAGGACTCCATCTGGAGGTTGCGAACTATCGGGGAAGTCTTGGGGCTTGCTGATATAGTTGATAACATCGAGCCGGAAACCATCGATGCCGCGGGATAGCCAGAATCGCATAATCTCGTGCACAGCATCGCGAACCGGTTTATGTTCCCAGTTCAGATCTGGCTGCTCTTTAGCAAACAGGTGGAGGTAGTACTCGTCCGATACTTCGCAGTACTCCCATGCGCTCCCTAGATTCTGTTAGTCACCCTATTAGATAAAAGTTCATAGGACTCAACTTACCCTCAAAATGAGAAATCCAATTATTTGGGGGTTGTCTCTTTCCTTCCTCGTCATACTTGGGTTTCCGCCAGACATACCAATCTCGATACGGATTGTCCTTTCCACTCTTCGATTGTTTAAACCATTCATGCTGATCACTCGTGTGGTTTACCACCAAATCTAGTAACAGCTTTACTCCCCGTTCGTGTAGTCCATTCATTAACGTATCTACATCCTCGATTGTGCCGTACTGCGGATCGATGGTTTTGTAGTCTGAGATATCGTATCCCATGTCGATCTGCGGAGAGGCAAAAATGGGGCATAGCCAAACGACATCTACGCCCAATTTCTTGATATAATCCATTTTAGAAATGATTCCAGGGAGGTCGCCTGTTCCGTTACCTGTGCTATCACAGAAGGAGGCGGGATAGATCTGGTAGACCGAAGCCTCTTTCCACCATGCTCTCGGCTGGGTGCCACTTCGAGCAGTGGCTTCTTTAGAGCTTGTGATTTTGGAAGTCATCTTGTTGTTTGGTGTATACGATGGCAGGAGAGTACAAGGAGTATGGATAGATATGAGTGAGCTGAGAAACCTCTATATACCTGGTTGCTGCTAAAAGACACATGCAGGAGTCCAATGTTAGCGCAGGAAGTTTGTAAGATCTTTAGAACTCGTAAGATAAAATCTAAT
The DNA here is from genome assembly GCA_000750675.1 of Pseudogymnoascus sp. VKM F-3808. Classification (NCBI taxonomy): domain Eukaryota; kingdom Fungi; phylum Ascomycota; class Leotiomycetes; order Thelebolales; family Thelebolaceae; genus Pseudogymnoascus; species Pseudogymnoascus sp. VKM F-3808. Next base: position 8,417 of record JPJR01001138.1, on the reverse strand, counting down.
TTACTTGGTTTTTTACCTAACTAGCTGGAGCTCATTCCGGGAACTCTTATAGCGTACATTAAAACCCTTCTTTAGTATCGAGATAGTCCGGACGTTAGTCATTAACGCCCCATGACGGGAGGGGGGGATGGAGAGGTTGAGGGGGTGTTTGGAGGGGTGTGCGGGGGCGAGGGCTTGGGTTCATGTTGATGGTGGTATGTAGTGACCTCTTTTAAGGTAAGGGTTGCTATCACATCGGCGCTGTGAGCGCAGCAACCGCCACTACTGCTCACATATGGTACCAAATAAAGGCTCTTAATGGACCCTTATCTAGAGCGGGGAACCCGTATCGGATTCGGACCGGGCTCTTTTCCCCGCAGCAAGTTGGTGATTGGTAAAAGTGCCCTAAGTGGGTCTTTAATTACCATTACTTGCCAAACTGCTTGTGAGATCAACAGAGTTCATAAAATGAAATCTATTTAACGCCTCGGTGATGTCTTTCAAGGCAAGGTTTGCTATCCCAGCGCCGCCGTGGCCGCTGCAACCGCCACTGGCGCTTTGCTGACACACAGGGCACGGTTGTCCTTGCAGGAGCGGGGAACCTGGATAATGTACAATACCGTAGCGGGTTTTTATCCCCGCGAAGTTACATAATCATCGATTTCGCCCAACAGCAGGCACCAGGTTCGAGACTAACCAATGGCCTACTATCCCTAAGTGTTCTCCGCTAACGTACTAGGTTCCACTTCTAGCTTCGCAACCCTTGCCGCACAGGTTCCCAACTTTCCCCAACTTGGGCCGTATCCTGGCTGAATGAGCCGAGTAGTTGGGATAGCCAGGGAAGACACCAAGGATAAGACATATTTTGTAGCTTAGGATTGTGATAAAGCTGGCCTCGCCCCGCCAAAGATAGCTATATTAAACTCATCTTGCTTTGCTCTGTTGCTGCTTGCTATCCTATCACCATACTCCCTTCACTTTCTCCCAAATTTATCATCATGTCTTCTATACCGAACACGCCTGCGTCTACTGGTGCGAACGCCCCAATGAAGAATGGCATATACACCGTAGAGTCAGAAGCTTCTGAAAGCAGCGGTGCTGAGGGTGGCCGTGCACTTCAGGTGGAACGACATGATTACGTTGACCTGGCACCAACCAAAAGAGAACGAGCATATCCAATGGAAGGCTTTGACGACATCTACACTGACATTGTCGACTATATTGTGCGATGCACCCATTTAATCTGGGATGAGCGGGATATCGGTCTAATTTACTCGCATTATACCCATAACTGTGTCTTGTATGGCACGATGGGCACCATCTACGACCGCGAGTCAATTGTGAGGGATACGATTCAGCGACTCGTGTCTTTCCCTGAACGTCGTGGCATGGCAACCCAAGTGCTATGGAAGGGCGATGACAAGAAAGGATTCTACACTTCACATCTTGTGACTGGTAGTGGTAGACATACGCAGAACGGGCATTTTGGCCCCGCTACTGGCAGGACATTCGTCTCTCGCACTATTGCCGACTGCATGATATATCGGAATCGCATTTATCGCGAATGGGTAGTCGCTGATAATATGGCCATTATCAAGCAGCTCGGCCTCGATCCCCACAAGCTTGCCGAAGAAACCGCCAAATCACTCTTTGATAAACGCGTTGAGAACATCGACATTGGCGAGAATCGTCGACTCCTTGGCCAGCAACCTCCCGAGGAAGAGGCAGAAACTTCAATTGCTAGTAACGAAATTGAGATCGAAACTCTGAAATGGCTTCATGAAGTCTTCAATCGTCGTATGTTCGGAAGCATCAAGAAGGTTTACGCTGCCAATGCCCAATACCACGGCCCTAACATGGTCGAGCTCTATGGCGCTGCTTCTGTCTTACATCAGCACCTCGCTCTCTTGGGCTCTATCCCTGACGCCGCGTATATGCCACAGCATATTTGCTCCAATCCTTGTGACGAAGGCGGTGTTAAGGTTGCTGTCCGATGGATCATGGAGGGTCATCACTTGGGCTACGGAATTCTGTCTGAGCTGGGGAAGCCTACGGGAATACGATTACAGGTCATGGGAATGACCCACTATCACTACAAGAATGGCTTTATCGTCGACGAATGGACTGTGTATGACGAGCTGTCTTTGCTCACACAAATCAAGTTGAGCCAGATGTACGAGGGTGCGAAGGAAATTTGAAAAAGTGGATAGGCTATAGTGCCTGTGTATTCTTTAGTTACTTGACATTGGGCTGTATTTAGTCAAAGCATTAGGTTGGCGGGAGATGTTTTAGAATACATTAGGCAGATAAAAATATAAGACTCTCAAAATAATTATTATAAGTCAGCATAAGATTAAAGAAGTAAAGAGACATGCATCTAGTCTTAGGTTGTCACTTTGAAGTCTAGAATACTAATATTTTTTATTATAACGCGTATAATTTCGAAGACAACTGCTGGCACTTCTCTTGCTCCATTTTCTAGTAACAGAAATATATAATGAATATTGTAAACCCTTAGAGCAAGGCATAAAATAGCCACGCTTTACATTGAACTGCGTCAACTAGGTATATGTACCATGGTTTCCCACTAGCCCATACGGCCAATTTTTTGCAGTAATATCCTCGTGAATTTTATAATAATCCTCTGCGTCTCCTATTTCATCCATATCAAGATCAAATATTTTTACTGCCTCCTCGCCCCCCAGTGGAGTCTCAACCGACCCCGAGAATGGCATTACAACCTGCGATTGCCCGAGATTTTTATCATTATCTGTGTTACCAGCATTGGTAAATACAACTGCAATCGAATTCTCAAATGCGCGAGCATTCAACAGACTCTGTAGCATCTGTTTTTCAAAGCCTGGGTTCCTCTTCAGGCCTTCTGGAGCACTGCCAAGGCCAGTCCATAACGCGGGTATAACTATGATCTGTGCTCCTTGTGCAACAAGGGAACGAAATGCTTCTGGGATTGCTAGGTCCCAGCAGAGAAGCAGGCCAACTTTGCCCAGAGGAGTGTAAATGACTTGATGGTGTGAGTTCGTAGGTGCAACGGGTGCCAGGTGAGCACGCTCGCCAGACCAAAGATTGGCTTTTTGGTAGGAGCCTAGGATTTTACCTGTAGCGGAGATGAAGTAGGCGATGTTGACGAGCTGGGGGGATGTGGAAGCGGTTGCTGGGCAGGAAACACATGAGGTGGAGCAGCTGGGAGATGGGTGCGCTTCCACAATCGAGCCTGGCACGATGTTGATTTGAAGTTCTGCAGCAAGCGTACAGTATGATTTGAGATAGGTTATGTAATTGGAAGCGCATAAAGCGAAGCTTGAGTCTTCAGGTGTCCATCCTGTGAGGTGGTATCTATATATCTTAGTTGTGTACAGTTGAAAGGTTGAGATAAACTTGCTCTGGTAGGACTGCTAGAACTGCTCCTTTGAATGCGGCCTCGCGGATGAAGTTGCAGGCACGCCGATAGTTTTCCTCTACATTATTAGGCTGCATTAAATCAGAGAGTATTCTTCGTGAAGATGGTGGTGATAACTACCTTCGGGTGAAGCTGGATTACGGCCACCTTGTGAATTGCCATTTTCGGTACAAAATTGAGTACAGGAGAAGAGTTTGAAAGATTTGAATAACTCTCACCAACAGCACCGGTCTCACAAGGATAGTCGGCAGTGAAGAGTGTTTTACGATTGTATGGCCGAGGAATAAGTAAGCGGCCCGATAAGTTAAGTTTCAGCACTAAGGTCTAAGCTAGGAGCTAGTGTGAAGGATGCCAAGATGCGGGGATGCTGATAATGCTGCCACTAGGCGCTAAGGGCGGTTCCAGCGGAGTACCATATAGTGGGGATTTATTTAGTGCCAATAGAGTGCTTAGTGCAGGAGACAGCCGGCTGCAAAACGGCGACTCCGAATACCTGGGAGATAAGGAGCCTCTACTGCCTTCTGTACTAAACTTACTCGGAAACAGGGAGTGCCAATTACTTGGGCCCACTCGGCCTTCTATAACATTGGCACTCCTCTTTTTGTATTTAGGCAAACTAATCCGCACCTTCTCACTGGACATATGTTGGGTTCATTGGATATCCTCTTAGACTTCTAAGTCCCACTTCAACCATTGCTTAGTTTCCTCCACTGTCCCACAACAATATTTCAGACAACATGGCGGCCCTCCAAAATGATACAGACGGCTCAGAGAAGGCGACCAAGGGCGATGTCACAGATCTCAAGGTCGAGTACGCACAGGAACAACAAGGCCATATGTCGGTGGCCGACATGCTAAGGGGCACCGCTGAAAACGAACTTACACCGTTTGAACGCAAGGCGGCTTTGATCAACGGGTGAGTCACTAGGCTACTTCTTGTGTATTATATATTTCTAACAAACCTTCGTAGTGAAATCGACAAGTTCGGTTTTGGCAAGTATCAATGGTGTATCTGGATGCTATGCGGGTTTGGCTTCTTCCTCGACTTAGCCTGGTCGCAAGGTGTTGGTCTACTCGCCACGGCAGTGTAGTAAGTTAATTTCTAACTTGGTTGTGGATTTTGCTAATCAAATATTATAGTCAAGAGATGGGAGTCCCCCCCGAGAAGCAAGGGCTAATCTTCACCTGCGCTAATGCTGGTCTTGCGTAAGTATCCTCATCCATATCATCTGCCGTTTCTCAGATGCTTGTATTAATACTTGGGCAGAATTGGCGCTTTCTCCTTTGGTATAATTTCTGATCTCTTCGGCCGTAAATGGGCATTCAACTTGTCATGCCTCATCACCACAATCTTTGGAATGCTTCTGGTAAGTTTAGTTACTATCTTTCTATTCTATAGCCACTCTTGCATAGTTACTTACAATCTTAGGCCGCAAGCGTGAATAATTATAGCGCAATATGCGGAATCTACTTCCTAGCAAGCATTGGCCTAGGTGGAAATATTCCCATTGATGCCACAATTGCACTCGAGTTCTTGCCTCAGAACCGCCGCGCTCTCGTGTCCTTATTGAGCATGTGGCAGCCAATTGGTGTCGTGGCAGGATCCGCCATTGCCTACGGCACAGCTGCTAAGTACCGTTGCGACATCAGTCTGCCGGCTTGTAGCGCCGTGTCCGACGGCGAGAAGTGCTGCTCAGTCTCGAGCAATATGGGCTGGAGATATGAAGTGATTATTATTGGCGCCATTACCTTTGTTGTTTTCTTTGCCCGTTATTTTATATTTACATTTCACGAGTCTCCCAAGTTTTTACTAGCCAGAGGCCGAGAGCAGGAGGCGATTGATGTTCTTCATAAGATCGCTGAGTACAACAGCGCCCCTACCCCTGTATTGACTGTCGAGGACTTCCATGAGGTCGATCGCGCTACTGGTGGCGCCGAGGCGGACAATAAAGTTGGCGTTAAAGACGCCAAAAGCATTATCTTAGGAGTGTTTGCCAACCTTGCCTTCCTCAAAGGCATCTTCATGAGCAAGATAGAGTGCTTGACCTTTGTTATCCTCGGCCTGGCGTACATGGTAAGCCACTCCCCACTCACCACGATATTTATCAAAAGCTGACCATGATAGGGTGATTACTGGTCTTTCAACTTGGCCGGAGCCTTCCTCCCCATTGTTCTACTCCGCAACAACGTGGACAGCGGTCAGGGCACCGTCTCAGACACCTACCGCCAGTACGTCTACATCTACCTTCCTGGAGTCATTGGAGCTGTTGTTGCCCTATTCTCTGTCCAGCTGCCTTTACTAGGTCGGAAATGGTCTCTTGTTATCTCTGCCGCCCTGCAGGGCTTGTCCATGGCTATGTACACACAGGTGGAAAACACTGCTGGATTCGTTGGCCTAAATGCCCTTGAATACATTATGCAAACTGTGAGTTGATAGAGACCAGACATGTTATTAGTGAGCTGACAAGTTACTAGTACTTTAACGCCGTGTTATACGCATCTACGCCAGAGATGTTTAACACCGCCCATCGTGCGAGCGCGAGTGGTATGCTGTCATGTTTAGGCCGTATCGCTGGTATCGTTGCGCCTTTCGCTGGTCAAAAATTCTTAGCAGAGGGAACAGCTGGTATTCTCTGGCTCGGTGCTGGTGGCATCTGGCTTTCGTGTGCTATCCTTTGCTTCCTTCCTATTGAGATGAGGAACAGGCAGATGTTTTGAAAGGCCCTATATGCTAGCATTTAGGATTTGAGAATAAGTTAATGGCAGCGAATGAATGTACATTATATCTATTATATCTATGAGTGGTTTCTTAGAGAGCAGCTTTAGGGGTATGATCGATATACTTTCCATTGTACTATTTAGAGTAGTACCTTGTAAGCTGTAAATAATTATACTATCAAACGTCCAATTTCAAGACACATACGTAACTTTCCATGCCTCCTATATCTAATTTCTCCTTGTCTTTTCCATAAGAAAAATATACCCCTCTTCTCCTTTCTCTCTACTGCACTCGTTAGCCCCGATTTAACCTTTGCGATGTACCCATTTATGACACACCTTATATACTGATCCTCCCTCGCCTTTATTAAGGCATACAGCCCTTTGATTGCCAGCAGATTTAGGGTACCTGTCCCAGTGCCAATACCGAGGACTGACTACAGTTCTTTGATTGGTGCACAGTGGAAGAGGCTATAGAACCTCCGTAGGCAGATTCGGCATCGTCAAATTCGCATACTTGCAACTATATAAATACGGCTTCCTTAAAGTTGCGACTATGTAAAAGTTACAACCACATGAAATCCCCCCACTTATCTTGCAACCACGTAGAATAGTTGCGACCACACAACGCGCCTCCACGTGACCACCCTCCTACCTCCCACCGCCCGGCAGAAAAGATTCCAATCGCAAGATAAGTCCGGCGCAACCTCTACCTTCTACAACCAAAATGCCGAAAGAAAACAAACAGCGCGGTCGCCGCGGCGAAGGCAAGCGCAAGAGAGAGCCGAATGCGAACGAAGAACCTGTCGGCAAACGTCTCGATGTTGGCGGCATCTCGTTCGTGGGAGACACCACCGACTCTTTCGTCCCTCCCCCATTTACAGAAGAAGCCGACGGTCGCCCCTTCTACGGTCTCCTCGCGGAGGAAGAACAGGAATACTTTCGCCGGGCGGACGAGCTCCTTGAGCTCAACGACTTCCCGTCTGATGAAGACCGGTCGCTGTTCCTCGCCAACGTCTTCAAGGAGGCAGAAGGCAAGGAACTCAAGATTGCCAATAGCCAGTCGTGCTCGCGGCTGATGGAGAGACTGATCCTGCTGAGCACGGCCGAGCAAAAGAAGACCCTCTTCCAAAAGTTCAGCGGACAGTTCCTGCACCTCATCCAACATCGTTTCGCTAGTCACTGCTGCGAGACGCTCTTCATCCACTCGGCGCCAATCGTCACCCAAGAGCTCACCGAAGATGAGCCTGCACCGTCCGGCGAAGTCTACGTGTCGATGGAAAACTCTTTCCTATACACCCTGAACGAACTCGAAGGACAAATTGGCTTCCTCCTCAACGACAGATTCGCATCCCATGCCCTGCGCGTCCTTCTCGTCGTCCTTTCCGGAAAACCTCTCGCAAAATCCTCCACAAAAACCCTCCTCCAAAGCCGAAAGAAGGAAAACATCACAACCCCGGGCTTCAAGTCGTCTGCCGAAGAGCTCAGCCTTGAAGCGCGCGCCGTCCCATCCTCCTTCCAAGACGCAGTAAACAAATTCATCTCCGACACCTCCGCCATTCTCGACGAGACCTCGATTCCAGTTCTGTCCTGCCATCAAACCGCCAACCCCGCTCTTCAACTCCTCCTCGAATTGGAGCTGACGCGCCCGACAAAGGCAAAAGACCTGGCCCCAGAGGCGTCGGGCTCGATCCTGAAGAAGCTCCTCCCCGACAACATTGAAACTGAAGGCTCTGCTTCCGCAGCATTCGTTAGTGGCCTCATATACGAATCCATCGGGTCCCGCCTCCTCGAAACACTCGTCACGTACGCCCCCGGAAAGCTCTTCAAGCAAATTTATCGCTCCACCTTCAAAGACCGCATCGGCGCACTTGCTCGCAACGAGATTGCCACCTACGTCGTCATCAAGGTCCTCGAGCGTGTTTCCCGTGAAGATCTCGAGGAAGCGGCCACCTCCATCATCCCCCAAATCCCCAGTCTCGTCGAGCGAAACCGAACAACCATCCTCAAGACCCTCCTAGAGCGCACATCCGCACGACGCGCCGAGAAGAGCACTGCTGCAATCACAACCGCGATCGCAGAGGCATACGGCGGTGACCCCGCGACGCTCCTCTTGAAGATGACCAACACAACCAAAACCGCTCCCGAAGCCGAGTCCGCGGAGAAAGCGGAACCTCGCCAGGATCTCACAGCCCTCCACGGCTCCCTCCTCGCACAGTCCATGCTCGCCATCCCTGGACTCCCGGCCACCCTCATCCAAGACTCCCTTCTCCGCCTCGACCTCCCCACCCTCCTCCACCTC
>JPJR01001136.1:0-10545 GCA_000750675.1 Pseudogymnoascus sp. VKM F-3808 | reverse complement strand
AGATGATGATGACGATGTCCCAGCCGGAAAGCGTCCTGTGGCTACCCCCGCCGATAGGCGCAGAGAGACTGCTACTACGGCGAGAAGGGACTGGGCCGCGAAGACGGCGAGGGATGATTCCGAGACGCCGGCAGAGTGGAGACGTCGGGTTGCAGCGCTGGGACACAGCGAGGAGCAAGAAGGTGATGAGGAGGAGGCGTCCCCCGGGGTGCCGACGCTGCAGAGCCAGTCGTCGACTATGAGCGGGAAGAGTCGCGGGATCCGTTTCGCGGAGGACCCGGTGAGAGGACGCAAGTGAATGGTTATGACGTACATAATACCAACATAGATCTGATATTTTGTTACGATTTCTTGGGGATCTAAGGAATCGAGCGTTGCTTTTTTTTGGGACTGAACAGGCCATTGTTCGGTAAAGTTTTGGGGCCCACCAGAATGGATGCTGGATTGTTAATAGACTTTACGGTACCCATGGCTGTGCAGAGGTTATGGTTATATGGGAATGTGGAGGTAATGACTATATGGGACCGGCTCTTTGGTGGTGGGTTTTTCGAGATTCTTGGACTGGTTTTGGGGGGTTACCGGTTGTACGGACCCTAGGCAGTTTTTGGCAAGATGGGAGAGAAAGAATCTCGATTGGCTTGAGAGGAGCTAATAGTTAATGTCTTTCTACTGAATCATAAGAAAAACGATACCAATTTCAAAACATTATGCTTCAAATGCCCCTTGGTTCGTTCGTGACTTGCAGAAGTTCCATTTCAACCTCACAAGTTTCTCGCAGTTCACAATCACAACATAGTAATAGTCCCCTCGGCCATTGTAAAGAGATCTATTAATGGTATCATCAGTCCTTATTCGAAAAAGCTCTGCCAAAGGCACTACAAATACAATGCCCCCATCCCAGTTCTACAGCCGCAAACGCCGAGTCTCGGATGCTGGGACCAGCACCCTCGTTTCCCTCCCGCAGCATGCTTGCTCCGACACCTGCGCTATGCTTATAAGCCTGCTTCCATCCCAAGCACAATCATCAGCTTCATGATATCCGCCACCCTTTCTCTCTCTCCTCAAATGATTCCCAATTGTTTCATACATGAATATAAACCCCTTGCACGTAATCAAGGACTCGCCCATCCTCCCGCAACGTCGACCCACTCGGCCATGCAACTTCCCTCCTTCCCTTCCACGTCGACAATATCTGTGTCGCAGCGGCATCGGCATCCGACCCCGTTCTCCTTCGGGTCGTCCCAGCTGTCCCAGAACTCGTCTTCCTCTCGCCTCTTGCGCGGGTTTGTAGTCGTCAGCTCGGGCCATGGGTCGCGCTTCAGCTGTCGTGCTGGCGCGTTGGCGGGGCAGTGCTGGATAGTCGTGTGGCGGTATCCAAAGTCGCGGAAATAGTGGACTTGGCTCGGGGAAAGGAGAGCTCCAGCTGCCAGAGAATGGATAGGTGCATCGCCCCACTGTATTGTGTCAGCAAAATGCGCAGTTAGTGTGAAATAAGGATGGGGAGACGTACCCTCTCCATCCAGAAACCGCCACTGCGGTCCATCATCTGGAAGAAGTCCTCGTACTCCTTGCTCCTGAACCACGCAAGGCTTGCAATCTCGAAATTCGACCAGAAGTGGCACATGTTGTACTTCTCGCCTTCCATGGCTTCTGGGTCAACATCGGGTAGCTTCGAGCCTTTGCGAAGAATGGGTTCTGGAATAGGAGGCTTGTAGCCTGGCGCATCTTCTGGGCGCTTCTTCTCCGGTCCTTCTGGGTCAGGCTCGACGAACATCTCCCATAGACCCTTGGATTTGATGTTGTTGGTTCTCATATACGCAGATGCGTATCGGAAGATATTGGGGACCGTCTCCTTCAATTCCTTCACGGCGATGGTAAACCCGTAAGTCTTGTTGTTTTCAATCATCTTTAGGAACGGGTCACTATCGTCGTTAGTTTAGCCAAGCAACTATGGTATAGAACACTTACTAGGTGATATCGCAGAAGTACTTGATCTCTGGCTCGAGGCGCCAGTACCACTCGTACTTTTGTAGCAATTCATGCTTGTAAAAGAATCTATTTCCATTAGTTACGTTTCGTTTGGAAGGGCTTTCTTTCCTGAACATACCCAGAGTAGAATCTGCACATGGAATGGTAGCTTTCCATGCCACCATACATAATAGCAGCGTCGCCTTGCTTTGCAATTCCTTCCTTCGCAACCCTTGGATCTATCCAATCTGGGAAGCCCCACATGCTTGGGTCGATTTTCCCAAACTCTACCTTGGAACTGGTATATTTCTGTACCGTCTCCTTGAAAGTTGAGTTGAAGTCGCCGTCATTGAGAAAGACGTATGGGTAATTGTACCATCTGTTGAAATGGCGCTCGATAGACTTCATCGATTGGATTACTCCGTCCAACTCCTTATTTCTTGCCAAAACGACAAACGCGGCATTGGCCCTTGGCTTTGTGGTATCCGGAATATCGCATCCTGTCACAAACACCTTGTCGTACTTCTCGCTAATTTTCCTGTAAATTCATTAGCTACGAGCCCTAGCCATCGTAGAAGTTCAATAACCATACCTTATAGTTGGTGGTCCCCCAGCAGGCATTAATAACCCCCTCCCTGGCGACGACGGGTGCCGCACAAACAAGACCAGTATGCAAATAACGACCATGAAGGGAAACAAAAGCACGACGCCCAGAGGTACAGAAACGGCGGAGTTGCCTTTTAACCGCAGGGGGCGTCTGAAAAATGCCCATCTGGAGGTCTTATTCTTGCTTCCTGCCTCCTTCATCGTGGGCAGATCTGACGCCGCTGGCAAGCGCTTCATAGCTCGCCGTACAACCTCCATAGCTGCGAAGAACGAACGTGGTCCGATTATGGTATTATTCGTATGTGGACTTCCGCACCAGGTGTATTATATTCGTCGCAATCATGAATAATGACTCAAATGAGCTTCAATGTCGAGGGTTCACAGTCGTCGCGATTCGAATTAACGCGACTGATAGGACATTTGCATTCGTGGGTCCCCTGGTAAAGTAGCAAGGTGCTACAGGAGCCAACGCGCGCCAAGGACCCAGAAAAGGGAAGGAGACACCACAATTCCTCGCACACCGCCCTGTAAATTAACAATTCTGCCGTAATTTAACCCCTCGAAACCATCAATATAATATGATCACGTGTACCAATCTTCACAAACAGCATCGACTTTCTATATCAGCCTCTACAACCCCGCCTTGGCATATCGCGGCCAATTAACTACTCTCTGTCGACATGGTGTCTCCCAAAATCACCTCCAAAAGTCTCTCCTACGACGCGTCCCTCCCCCCTTTCCTCCAACGCCTCCGCGCCGAGAACACAGGCGGCTCCACAGCCGCGCCACGCCCCAAGCGCGCCCCGAATCCTGACGCCGATGAGGAGGATGAGCCGGTCTATGTAGACGAAGAGGGGGCGGCTCTCGATGACTCTGAGCTACGCAGCCTAGGTATGACGAAGAAGGGAGCAGAAAAAGGCGACGAAAATGCAGAGGAGGCCAAGCCAGAGGCTGCGGGGGAGCTTCAGAGGAAAGAGGAGAAGATTGCTGAAATCGGGGGCGCGCGAAAGAGAAAGGCTGGAAGGGTTGTAGGTGCAGCAGAAGAGGAAGAGGGAAAAGGCAGTGATAAACCGGCCGCGACAAATGGGAAAGATAAACAGGCGCCGTCACAGAAGAAGAAGAAGGTCAAGAAGGTGAAGCTGAGCTTTGGGGATGATGAGTGAGGGGCACCGGCCGCCATGTTTTTGGGTTTCACTTAGGAGCAAGGGGTGGGTGCATTGGGCGGTTGGGATACTGCGTATTGGCTGTAAGGAGCTAGGATTGTTGCGGGTGGCGTTCGGGAGTTCCTAAGATACCCATTGAATACACAAAACATGTTTATTTCACACAACGGATGCTGTCCTAACGTCGGCATAGCTTATATGCTATATCATGACATTCACGAGAATGGTTCACAGTATGGTTCTTGCATGAATCGATTATATAGACGATCAGAGGCACAACAGCCCTGACCCATGGCAACTGGGTATGCATTAGATAAGCTTCCCATGCTCCATAGAGCTCAACAGTAAGGTTTTGCATTGAAGATGAGTTATGCGAAGCTATATCACGCCAATTCCTAACCCCTCCCTAATACGCCCCTAAAGACCAGGCCCCAGCCATCGAATCTAGCCTCAATCGATGGCATCAAAACGAAGCAAAACGCGGAAGGCGCCCACCGTCTGCCTCGCCCAGACATAAAAAATGCTCATAATTCTTCGGCGAGTACTGTGCGGACGGAAGGAGGAGGATCCAAAGTCGAATCGAGCTCGTTTCAAAAATGAAGGAGAACAAAGAAAAATCGTATAATCGCATTGCTGTTACTGGTCCACCTAAATTTCCATATTCCCGCAAACGCCGTGTGATAATCTTGATGGATAAGGTTGGGAGAGTTGAGACTGCTGGGTAAGTATTGTGCAGGATGTGCTGTGTGTTAAGAGTGTGGTGGGAATCTCGCTGAAATTAGATATATGTGCCTGAGTTTGCTGCAGCTATCCATTGGAATCATCATATATCAGCACGGTGGGCACTCATGCCTTCGACTGGACAAAATCCCAGAGCATTCGCACGAGAGCATCCGGTAGGGTGTAAAGATCGACGTGGAATTCGCCTTCTGCAGTATTATCAGTGACCGGGGACTTGGTTCGCCAGCGGCGTTTGGGGAGTTTTGGATAGTAACGAAAGATGATCCAAGGACGAGGAGATGGCGACTTACGGTCAACGTCGTTTTTCGTGTATGTCTCGTCGGACTTGTTGTCGTGGATCATCTGCACCACTTGGAGTAAGTCATCCTCCTGCAACTTCACAAGTCCATCGGCAAGCTTGTCCATGTCGACCTGGCCTGTCTTCTTCTTCTTTCTCGCGTCGGTATCAGCACCCTTCTTGCGCGCGCCGTTCGCGTCGTCTGGTACGGGTCCAGACCTGCGCAGCACTTCGAGGAGATTTGGGTTTGGGTTCTTGAAGCTTATAACGTGCTTAGCCTCATATCGGGGCTGCGCAAAGTTGAGATCGTGCGCAATTGTGTGCTTTCCGCCCTTCTCGACGGCGTGGAGGTCGATGGTCAAATCAAACTCTCCCCAGCCCTCGTTTTCGCAACGAAACGGCGGCTTGTCCATAGCTGCAGCATACAGATTAGCTCCTTATTCGCAAACTTCATAACGGGGTACTCACTTTGGATTGGGTTCGCGAACGACGAATGCAAATTGTAGGTTGCCTTGGAGAAGATGTTCGCCTCGATCTGGTTGCCGGCCTCATCCATGAGGAAGATCTCGATGCTCCATAGCTTCATTGGGAAGCCCTCAACTTCTGGTGCTCGGCCACTAGATCGCAGGTCGTTAGTAAACCTATCTTCCGCCGAATTTGACCATGAATGCGCGTTGACTCACGGAATTGTTGACTGCTCCGTCACCACCTTCACCGTACGTTTGACCTATATGAATCAGCGATTGTAGGTGATAAATCCGGAGCCGGTTTGCAAGAACTCACTTCAACCATTATAGCGACTTGATTGTAATAATGCGATGAAATATATGGCAGTTGATTTGGGGCAAGTACGCGCCGGTGAGTGTAGAATGAACTGTTGCGATTTTGGACCTCACGCCGGAATGGGCTGTGATATCGGTGGACGCGGGGAGCTCAATGGCGGTAACCTTATTTAACCGAGTTTCTTTGTTTCGTGACCGCGTTTGTCACGTGCAGTGTCGTTTTGCTATGACTTCACAAGACAAAGCACGAGAATCAAGGGGCTGTATGTGAATTTGAAGGACAAATTCACTTTGATGCTTGATATTTATGGTGCTTGAATACAAAGAAAACTGATACCGAGTATTGGGAGTTAAGACTGTCTGCAACTAGCAAGCGATTTATGCGTATGGATTTTTTGATGTTAAAGTGATATTTATATTTAACAACCACAAATATTAAAAGGCCATTTTTATGATTATTTTATCTTACCCAAGACGTATCGCACGGAAGACACCACACAGCGCCTCTTCATACCAGGCAAAGGAAAGATGATATATATCAACATAATACTTTGGTCGTTGGATGATCGTAAAACCTGACAATTATATTTCTGTGCCAAATGACTGGAGGAGAATAAAGCATCGTAATCTAACTTAAGTATCTAAACCATTGGATAATAATCTATGGCTGATTTAACCTTCATGCATTGCGCTTCCAATATCTTCCCAGCTGACATATCAGTTGGACTGCTTCGACCGCTCCAAAGTCCAGGCCAATCTGAGTGCCACCATATGTATGGACACGTACTACGGGTAATTGCCTGCATTGAGATATATGCAAGCTGAGGGGGGGTGGTGACGGGGAATATAGAGTTCATGCTAAGAGTATCATGAGGTTCGTAATTGCAATGTGGAAGTTCTTTGTTGAGATTCGAATTACTCCACAGCTTAAAAAAGCAGGCTAAGTTCAAGCAGAAGCCTCAGTGGAAGCCTCAGTGGAAGCCTCGGTGGCAGCAGCAGGCTTGTTGAACAGGGCCTCGTTCTCTTGCTGAGCCTTGATGAAAGCCTCCTTGAAAAGGTTGGCGTCTGCGAGATTATGTTAGCCCCCTATTTCAGCACGTTGCGGTTGGGATTTCTTACTCTCGGAGTTTGCGAAACGGATGGCGAAAGTAACGGCCTCGGCCTCTCCCTCACTGACATCGGCAGCGGCGTTCCACACCCAGCTTCTGTCGCTGCCAACGTTTGGCGAGAGCTTCATCTCAGGCACAACTAGCGGTGTATCAGTATTGCTGTCCAGGAGGCAAGCTATTATGATCTCTACATACCGTAGTGGTTAGCGCAGACCTTGAGGGTCTTATCTCTGCGCATAACCAGGCGTGTCTTGTTGTTCTCTCTGTGCTTGAGGAGCCTCACGTCACCGGTGCCACGCTCCTTCCACTCGTTGGAGTCGCGGATGAACTTGAAGAGCTTCGCGCGCATCTTGAATGTCTGCTCCTCAACCTCCTCGCCGGTCTTAACCTCGACTTTGTCGGTGAGATGGATGACGGGCTCGAAGTGAACGTCCTCAGACTCTGGTGCCTCGTCCTGGTGAAATTCGGTAAGCTCGTGTCACCGGTGCGGGGTAGATGATTTCATACCTCTGGGTTCTCGCCAGCGGCGGCCTCCTTCTGCGCCTTAGCAGAGCCGGAGTTATCGCCACGGTCCTCATCCTCGACCTTCTCCTTCTTGGCACCTCCGCCGAACATGGAGAAGACGCTGTCCTGCATGTTGGTGGCGGCAGCGGTCACGGTCGAAGCAGCAGTGGAAGCGGCACCGGTGGCGCTCTCTACTACGGACTAAGGAAATCAGCATGCGCCTAATGTGAATCGATAAAATTGGAAATGATCTGGAAGTTACTCACAGAAGCTGCGACTGTAGGGGTCTCGCCCTTTGTCTCGGTGGTGGTCGCCTCAGCGGTGGGCTCGACGGTCTTCTTCTCCTCAGTGGAGACAACTGCCTCTGGGGCGATGTCGACCTTTTCTTCAGCAGTAGACATGATGAAAGTTGTATGTAATAGCTATTTCAGATAGTTGTTTAAGTGTTGAGGTAGAGCTGTTGGTCGCAAACAGAGGTTATACCGACTGGATGGTGGGGTTGACGGTGTTTGTCAACACTGAATTTCTTAGATAACTCGCTTGTGCGCCGCTAGTCATTTCGCGGGCAAAATTGTGTCTAAGAGCCTACCCCTGATTATGGAGTGATGGCACCCTTGACCAACTCGTAAACTCAACGTCAAATGTCAGCCTGCCACATGTCGTGGATTTTGGAGCTGGTTAAATAATAATATACGTTGAATAATACAAGTATTACGTTAATCACTCAAAGACTCTTTAGACGTTCGCTTATCATAAGTGCTGTTCGGTGAAAGTCATGACTGCATTGTTTATTCTTCGTGGTCTAGCTACCCCTCATTTTATGAGCCAGTATGCGAAGGCGTACTTTAAGATAAATAGCCAAATGGCTGACTATTTGTCGAGCATAAGCTGGAGACTGAACCGTAGTTCAGTATCAACTCCACATTAGTTTCCGTAGCCTGGCCTTTTCACCATCACCACCAAATACCGTCTCGATCCCACTTCGAGCGAGCTCGTGTACCTCATTGGGCTTCAGGCCAAAGTGTTCCGCAATCAGGGCATATTCATTCGATAAAGTACTGCCGACAACTCCTACGTCGTCAGTCTATGTGTCATGTTAGCCTTCCTGCACGAATTCCAATGATGATCCCCTTACGCAAAGTGTTATTGGGCACCCCGTGCCTTTCCAGTACATGAAGTGATGATCCGCGAAGCTCCCAGAGGTCATCTTAAACTTCACATTACAGCTCAAGCACAGCTCTAGGCCTAGCTTGCGTTCAATGATAACCTCCTTGATATCGTCGGGAACGTGGATAACATGCCCGATGCGATCAGGCTTGAAGGAAAGCAAAGTCAACAGCTCGCGTTCACTGGAGGACTGGTGTGCTTCGGCGAAGTGGATGGTGGTATTGAGGCCATTTTCTTTGGCTTTTGCGAAAGCAGACCGGAATATTTCGACATCGCCCTTTGTGGGATCCCCGCAGAGATCAACACCGACCACCCCTTGGTCTCTATACCGAAGGGCTAGGTCTACCGCTTCAAATGCTTCTGCTTCGGAGTTTCGGCGATCAATAGATATGATTAGTTTCGTAACCATCGTAGACGACTTGAAGCTCGAAATTGTCGAGAGAACGAGTTGTACATAAGCTTCCTTGGTGATCCCCGCTGACTTTATGAGACGCGGTGTTGTTCGCAGTTCCAGGTAGACCACACCATCATCCTGGAAATCCTGAAGGACGGCTTTGGTGGAATATGATATGCTCTCGGCATCGTTGCATAGCTCGTAGATATACTTCGAGAACAGAGGAAAGAAACTGCCCAAGCAATGAGAAGATGGAATACGGTAGACGGCATTATAATTATATGAACGATACTATAATCAAAGAAATATCCGAAACTTACGTTGCCAAGTCGAAAGCTTTGCTGGGGGCCAGCTCCTCGAGAGGGTCGGAGAGGTCCGCAGCTCCATCTGCACCACGCTCGCGTTTGGATAGCCATATCTCATGGAGGCAGGTTGGGCTGATACTGCCACTCAAATGGGCATGTAGCTGAGTCGGCTGTTAGTTTTGGCAAAATAACCCTTGTCGTCACGTCAAGACATTATGATGAAGTCTCAAGGTGTGGGAGTTCGAGCTCTTATAAATGGGTCATACTTCAATCTTCGGCATGGACTTGATGTCCAAGCTCTGCAAAGAACCTGTCTCCATGAGTTCGAAAGCCTCACTGGGCAGCTACTTCCAAGTATCTATATACAGAATAAACTTTGTGATAAAGGGTAGTGCCTCGGCTGGATCTGGGTGGCAAAGTGTGTTGGATGGTAAAGAATCGCATTGACGGCTACATACCCTTGCGTTGGATACGAACTCGGCAGCAAGTGGCGGAAGACTGTGCTGCACTAGGGGCTATGCAGGTGAGTTCTGAAATCCTATGCTATTCTGGAATAATAGCCCCTGAGAAACAAAAGCACTAATAAGGCCAATTTAGGTGGATTTTGATCAGGCAGTCAGTCTTTTCTTGTGGGGTTGGTCGATTTAGTAGCTGCAGTAATTGTGGGGTAGGGAAGATGCATCGACTCTCCAGCGACCATTTTGACGTGTCAAGATGAGAGGACAGGAGCGGTCTGAGACAGACAGTCTGTACAAATCGTGCATTTGGGATTCTGCATTGTTACCGCGCGACTATTTTATGTTTCCCCATACTCTACAGTACATCGCCGATCTGGGTAAGTGAGACCCCAGGGTTAAGTGCGGAGGAGACAGTTGCTGAGATGTGGATCATGTCTTCCATCAGCAAGTCGTAGTTAAGACTGCATAGTTAGTAGTGGGGCACATATGCGGCACGGAATAATATTGAATTTGTAGCAAAAAAGCGAAAGACAGGTGTTACTGGAACGAGAGTGCTGTGTGTGTCCATCAGCATCTCTTCCGGGCCGATGCGAGAATCGTTCCCATTGAAAAGTCACAGCTCTAAATTCTCCGTGCCCCTGGCTCTGTTTCGCTGTTAACCGATAGCCTGCATGCATGCATACATACATACATACATACTGTACGTTGGTAAGTAGAGTATCCGCTCGCGATGCAAGGTAAGCTACCAATGGGACAGCCTCAGGGCTTACCGATCGCAGCTTTCTCCCGTCTGGGATATCTCGTCGCTATTCGCGATTTTTCGTCTGGGACGGTCAGAAGCATCGCCGATGAGAGGGAGTCCCCAAGCGTTTTGTACACCAATTGAGCCGTACGTGCGTATTGTCTTCACGTGCACACTCAGCTCCAACGCCACTGAAGAAACTTGGCCGTGGGTGCGATCGAGAATCAGCCCGTGTCTATTATAGTACTTGTATAGTAGTATAGCACCAGCAGTGCCCACAACGTAGTATGCCACAGCGCAGACTTCCAGTTGTCAAAACAATAGCTTAG
>JPJR01001135.1:0-35584 GCA_000750675.1 Pseudogymnoascus sp. VKM F-3808 | reverse complement strand
GTGCCAGAGGGTTGGGGATTACGGCATGTGCTGCCGCATTGCAGGTGGAGGATTTCGGGGAGGGTGGTGGAGAGGGGTTTGCGGCGAGGTGTTGGTGGTTGATGCTTTGTGGTCCCGTCAGTCTGTTCTAAACTTTTGACGCAGTGAACTTTTGGGAGGTCAGTATAGTGAAACGCGCTGCGTAGATTTCACGAAGGTCAGTTAAACCATAGGATCGTGGTCATGTGTGTCAGTTGCATTTTCGTTTGGGCATTGGAAATCGAGAATTAGTGAACGGAGGGTCGTACACGCGCCAGCTCATAATGCGCGGCAGCCACTCATGTCGCAGAGCGCCAGCTACATCTGTGGAGAACGCTATGTCACATCAACCTGCTAAGCGCTGGTGATTGTATGTACCCCTGTCAACTCAAACACTGAGGGCGGATAAGTTACAGCAACTTTCAGTTGCCATTATTAGCGTGTAGACATGAAGCTGCAAGAGTTGGTATGTTAACTATGCTTCTCTGAAAACTAGGGATTTGGTCGCTATGGCTCTTAACTAGTCTAGGACTCTTCTTCCTTGGCGGCGGTGAGGTTCTCAACGGGGTTATTGAACCCCGCGTAACCAGGCCCTCGGTATCCTTCCCCTTCATGGGCTTTTCGTTGCCAGCCACTCGACTGAGTTGAACTGTGATCACCATAGAGCAGCACATAAGCGAGTTGGTGTGCGGCTGTTGGGTCTTCTTTTAACCAACCTAACATCCACAACTCCTTCACCAACCCCCCCTCTGTGTCTTGCGCCTTCCTTATCCCCGCTATACATTTGAATTCCAGCGTCGTCTATACAACAATACTTACTTTTATGTTAGCGACATTATATGATCTATAGAATACAGTATACGAATTTGCAGACAGATGTACTGTTGTCTTTCTAAACCTATCTGGATTTGAACTATTTCGAGTGTGCACGAGTCAACAACGATGCGGATCGCTTGTTTGCAGTTTGCGCCTCAGCTTGGGGATGTCGACCAAAACCTCAATCGAGCAGATGCCGTCTTAAGCAAGGCAAACCCAAAAAATATTGACCTTCTCGTGTTGCCAGAGTTGGCGTTCTCTGGTTAGTCAACATCGCCTCTTATATTTCAGCCTTGCGGATCCATTTTAATAGGTACTGACTACTTGTAGGCTATAATTTCAAGTCTTTAAAAGACATATCTCCATTTCTTGAACCGACAGCAGCGGGCATTAGTTCTTTATGGGCAAGAACTACTGCGTTGAAATACGATTGTGTGGTGACTGTTGGATACCCAGAGAAGGTGGACATAACCCCAAAATGGCCAGCGTAAGCTAATTAGTTATTCGGGAGCAACCGCGGCTGGTTGACTAACTGCGACATAGTTCTCCAGAGTACTACAGCTCGGCAATTACTGTAAACAAGGAAGGCGAAACAATTGCAAACTATAGGAAGTCGTTCCTTTATTATACAGATGAGACCTGGGCGTTAGAAGGACCGGATGGCTTTTACGATGGCGTGGTTGAAGGACTTGGGAACGTCGCTATGGGGATATGTAAGTGGCCAACCAAATCATTTGAACGTGAGTTCTAAGAAACTATTCATGAATATACGTGCTGACAATGGTTTAACCAGGCATGGATCTGAAGTAAGTTAAGAAGCAAAGACATATCATATCGACTCCACTAACATCTTCGTAGTCCTTATAAATTTGAAGCGCCATGGAGCGCTTGGGAATTTGCGTATCACATTTTACATCGGCAAGCTAACATTGCTATTATCTCCATGGCCTGGGTGACACGAGAGGATGCGAGATCATACAGTAGAACCCCGAAAGAGCCGGACATGGAAACTCTTGCATACTGGGTGGCGAGGCTAGAGCCCCTAATCAGATGTGAGGACGATGGCGAGATTATTATCGTGTTGGCGAATCGCACTGGTGTTGAAGGAGACGCTGTATACTCTGGTACCAGCGCTGTTCTTGGAATCCAAAGCGGAGAGGTAAAACTATATGGTGTCCTTGGCCGTGGAGAACGCGAGCTTCTTGTGGTCGATACTTCTAAGAGGCCACAAGCAAAGCTTGTCAGCGACCCTACCATCCCAGCACGCACCAGAGAGCCGGCTAGGCCGCTGCGCAAAGGGACCAGTATACTTAGTGAACACCAGAATGAATCATGCGACACACAAGAATCGAAAGGCATTCGGAGCTCCTTTGCTCCTCTGGCAGAGCCCGAGGACATCCAGCCCAGCATCGACGAGATCCTCGCTGGTGGTATTTCGATGTCACCAGTCGAACCTCTCTCGTCCCACGTTTTCTTCGGCGCCAACACTATGAAACCAGGAGACAGACAGCCATTGAAATCGACAACAACAACAGACGTATCAGACGGGACACCGGCCCTGAAATCAAGTAAAGGTGAGACCTACCAGGCTCTGAAATCCGCTGTGAATGGTATAAACCGCAAAGATAGCTCAACGCCCTCTCCCGAAGCAGGCGGCTTTGAACGCCCATCGAGCCCAAAATCACGCAATGCGAGTAGAACACGCCAAGCGGTACATCAGGAGCAAGCGCTATATACGCATGATCTCGCAGGCGTAGAACTACAGACGAAACGTGCGACCAGCAGGAACGGAGTGGGAAGCGTTGATATAGCCAGAGGCCCAGTCCCAGGGCAGGCCCTCAATTCAACGAGCCACTCGAAGGATATCATTTCAGGTGGTGGCCATGGAGATATGGAGGGCTTGACCCCCCCAGTTGCATCTGAAATGGCCCTGCGGCCGAAGAGTACTGGATGGTAGTATTGGCTATTTACAAGAAATGACGGAAAGCGATTTGCTTATGATGCCAACGTTTTTTGTGACGACTCTCTAGCGATGAGTTTGGAGCATGGATTATCCTTTGGTATGCTAGATGGCACATTATGGAAAAGAGCGTCATTGAGGTGGGCTTCGATCTCACGAGGATTGGTCAAGGAGAATATGGAATTTATCACTGCGAGAGGATACCTTCGTTATTGACTTTTAAACAAGTTTAACACTGGAGACATTGTTCTGTGGTGGATAGTGGAACGTATGAACAATGGAACGAAATCCGTTCTTTTTGAGTCTCTTCTTGCTGAATCACTTTCATCCTCTCGTGTTTTAACTTCTTTATTGAACAATCTCACATATGCATGTCACATAGCATAAATCCGTGTCTCAAGTAACCGGGCTCTTATTCCTTTATGGTATGGCTCAGTCATTTCGCCCCATGCAATGCAAATGATCCCAGACCTACCACGGACCCCAAGCAAAACCCAAGTATAACCGAGTCGACGACGCGATGTAACTAAATAAACGTCTCGTAGGCCCTGGAAAATAGTTAGATATTGAAGAACAAACCAGTACCAAAAGAGGTTCACATACACTGGGACGACCGTCTCTGGGATGTTGTCCTTGCACGAAATTGTCCTTGCCTCACGGGGCATCGCCGGCTGCCTCTTCAAGTGGACGTGGGTGCCATCGGCCTTTGACTTCTTCTTGAGCTCGGCGTTGGCCTTGACGCGGCGGACGAACTCCTCTCTTGAGCGGGAAAGAGACACATGCTCGATGCGCAGGTTAACGCGCTTCTCGATGTAACGGTGCTTGACCTTCTTGTAGATGATAACTCCGACGGCGCTCTTGGTAACGTTGTACACAACACCGGTCTTTCCGTGGTAAACCTTGTGAGGCATACTATTTGCGAGTTAGAAATTATTCTCGCCTTCCAGACCCCTCTGGCCAAGAGCGTTGCCCCGAATTCCAATGCCACTCACCCCTTTTGAACAGCACCGTTGGCCTTGATATCCACGATGTCTCCGACCTTGTATTGTCTCAAGTATGTGGACAGCTTGATCATTCCCTGGCCAGAATATTAGTATCGCATCGCTCTTGATTTCTCGACCTGTTGAATCGCACCTTCTTCTTGAAGTCGCGGCTGAACGCATATCGCGTACCGGCTCTGAGACCAGCTGGATGACCCATTTTGACGGCGTTACTGAAGGGGTTGTCGTGGGTTTGGTCGGAATTGTCGCTGTCGCTGGAACCGTTGGTGTTGCTCTTTCTCGAATTCACAAGACTCTTTGGGTGGGCGAAAACCCTGGGTCTTAGCCCGAACGGGTTAGGGCCACTAAAGTCGCACACTCAATTAAGCGAGGATCCACCAATTTCTACCAACGTTCAACAATCCCAGAGTGAAAGTGAATTGAGATTGTCAACCAACTTTTCTTCGACAAACAGCAACATGGCGCCGTAAGTACTATTACTTGCCTCAATCATTCCCGGATTGTTATTAGGATCTATAGCTAACGTGTAATAATAGACGCTCGTACTCGAAGACCTACAAGGTCCCAAGGCGTCCTTTCGAGTCTGCTCGTCTGTATGTACACTCCGGCCACTGAACACGAGCGTGCTCTGTTCATGTCGTTTGTCAATCGACTGACCCCGTTTCAGTGACTCCGAATTGAAGACCGTTGGAGAGTATGGTCTGCGCAACAAGCGCGAGGTGTGGCGCGTGCTGCTCACCCTCTCGAAGATCCGTCGTGCTGCCCGGTACGTGAATATCGCAAATCATCAACAAACTGGTATTGGAAATATTGGAAGCTAATTCATGGCGACAGTCAACTTTTGACCCTGGACGAGAAGGACCCCAAGCGCCTTTTCGAGGGTAACGCTCTGATCCGCCGTCTCGTTCGCGTCGGTGTCCTTGACGAGTCCCGCATGAAGCTCGATTACGTTTTGGCCCTTAAGGTCGAGGATTTCTTGGAGCGCCGCCTCCAGACTTGCGTCTACAAGCTTGGTCTTGCCAAGTCCATTCACCACGCTCGTGTTCTCATCCGCCAAAGACACATCCGTGTCGGCAAGCAAATCGTCAACGTTCCATCGTTCGTTGTCCGCCTCGACTCCCAGAAGCACATCGATTTCGCCCTGAACTCGCCATTCGGTGGTGGCCGCCCAGGCCGTGTCCGCCGCAAGAAGGCGAAGGCTGCCGAGGAGAAGAACGGTGGTGATGATGCTGAGGAGGATGAAGAGTAAATTTCTACTCGTGCTATATATGGGTTTTAGCCATTGCGCGGAACTTAGGCACTGCTCATCTGGAATCGACTGTAATATCAGTTCGAGGAGTTAGCAAAATATCCAACAAAGGCTTCATAAAATCTCACGTTTCCATGATCGACTAAGATATCTTTTTGACCTTTCGTATTCAAAGTGATTTGCTATCCATCACTTGTAGATTTCGCTAGTAGATTGCAGACCACCCAGTTGTAATGGTTTATGTTCAATTTTCACGACGGTATTGTTGTGTGATTTCGGCAGATTCATTACTCTCTTTGCTTGCAACTTATGCTTTAGAGCCTTCATACATTATTTTCTACCTGCTGATCCGCAGTACTAGTACCGGCTCCTACAACACTACTCATTGCTGGGACGAAATTATTTGAATAACGCCTGTGTTATCAAACAGACCATCGGGTTCACGAATAGTATCAAGAGGTTGCCTCAGATACACTATGATAGGGTGCCCTTCAAACTGCAGGCACATTGTTAGACCAGTCTTCATAACTCCGAATACCTCATCAAGGTAGAATATGCAACAAGATTGCCCCCGCTAAATATGATCAACATTCCACTCCAGTGATTAATTTTACAACAGCTTATCCTTGCCAAGGAGATGAGCCATGGGGTCATTTGGAGCTGCCCTTTTCCGCCGATACTGGTCCATATCCTCTTCTGTCACATCGCCTTTCATCTCCTCCATGGTGCGCTTTTTCGTTGCGTCTTGGCTTGCTGAGTCCTTGTTGGCGGGTGTTTCTGCTTCCGGCTCAGCGCGTTCCGAGCTGGCTATTTTCAGAGGCGTAGTTTCTCTTTCAAGAGCTCCGCCGGTACGAAGGTGATCTGCTTCGTGGAATGCCGCCTTCCCTGCTTCGCCTGTGCAGTAACTATTCTTGACTATTGAATGACAGCAAGCATAGCCCCATTTGAAATTTGACCACCAGCTACCCCACACAGCAGCATGGTTATTAATCAAAACATCTTCCGTATACTTTGATTTTGCCACTTCTTTGGGCGCCCCTTTAAGTGCGCCGGTCTCGTCGTACTCAACAAATCTTTCAGACTCGATAATAGCAGCGTCGCGAAGGCCTTCAGGCACAGTGCTTTCTGAAGCACCGTACTTCTCTTCCAGCATCTTCTTTTGCAGTAACCGCTTCTTCTCAGCCTCTTCACGCTCCTTCCTCCTATAATATTCGCCCGAGGTGGGATTTGCTTGGAGATGTTGTTGTGTATCGCCTGCCTTTTCTTGAGACTCCCACGCGTATTTCTGTGCTTTCTCAAACTCCGCTGCATCGCCAGATGATCTCATAAACCCTTCCTCCGCCACGAGCGCAGCGGCAGTATCTGCTGTTGCTCCACTATCCACCATGGACCTTGTCTTGGGATCATATTTCGCTGAGTCTAAATCGAGGTTGAGTAAATATTTTGCTGTATCCTCTCGGATGCGTAACTGTCTTGTCGATGTGCTTTGCTGTCTTCCCATATCGGATTCTTCCGCGTATTTGGCGCCATCATCGACCCCAGCTTCCCCTTCGTCTGCTGCTTCATTTGCTGCGGATTTTGTCCTCAGCTCTTCTAACTGAGCATATTCCTCGATAACCGTCTTATACTCCTTCGGGTCATATCCATTCCAACGATCTCGCTTTGCATCCCAACCCAGATTGACGTCTTGTATAAATTCATCGGCTTGAATGTCGAGTCCTGTCCACTTTGCGCCTTTCGCTCTTGGGCGACTGAGGCACTCCTTCGTTTTATGCGTTATAGACCCGCAATTCTCACACGCACCCTTTCTGAACTTTGTCGCCGCAGGACCTAGCTTCTTGCCTCTATCATACCATTTTGATTGGTCGGATTGTGCCTTCTGTAGCCGCTGGTGTTCGAGGTAATCGTTCTGATCATCGTCTCCAATGTAGAATGGCTTTTTGGAGATGAAAGACGGGATATATTCGTTGGCTTCTTTTGAAGCAGCAGATGGTGCCGGAGGCTTCAGTGGCTGAGTTCCTGCTGGTGGCATTTTGAAGGAGAGATATCTGAGTTTGAGTTCGAACTGCCTCGTTTTGGACTTGCCGCCTCCGGGGTCAGCCAGATGCGCGTCGTCTAGGATATAAATGATCTTTATCAGCACGTGATTTCGAGTTTCTGTCGATAAGGATCGAACGCGTCGCGCCACCCAACCACATTCGACTTCACAGAGCTTAGTTCAACGATGGGCTGATGACTTGATAACCTCACCGTGAGGTTCCCGGAATGGATCTGTTCAGGGTGCGACTGAACTGTATCGACCATTACCAAGGGGTTCCAAGTCGATTTGACCCTAAACTCCGTCGTGATGTATCACCTTCTGAGATCAACAATGAACCGAAAGTGCCCGTCATCAGAGTCTTTGGGACTACTGAAACTGGCCAAAAAGTTTGTGCTCACATACATGGCGCGTTCCCCTATCTCTATATTGACTATAATGGTCGGGTCACGCCCGATGAAGGTAAGTTCTCAGCAGCCCTGAAGAAAGCCAGGTTAAAATCTTATTGTGATACTAGTCGGTGCCTACATCCATAGGCTTCACCTTTCAATTGACCACGCGCTTGCGGTGAGTTATCGGAGGGGCTCATATGACCGCAGAACAAGATTTATTGCTCGTATAACGCTGGTAAAAGGGGTTCCCTTTTATGGTTATCATGTTGGATATCAGTATTACCTCAAAATTTATGCCTTAGACCCAGTGGTTATGACTCGTCTTGCCGACCTCCTCAGGCAAGGGGCAATTATGAAAAGAGTATTCCAACCGTACGAGGCGCATTTACAATTCATTATGCAGTGGATGACTGACTACAACCTATATGGTTGCGGCTATATCGACAGCCGACGAGCGTACTTCAGAGGGCCGGTTCCAAAGTATGAGGAGTTAGCCAGCCTTTCACACCTATGGCACGATCGCTCTATTCCCGCTGAGTTCGTCATAAGTGAAGTCAATCTCCCGAGGGTAAGCCATTGCTCTCTTGAGGTGGACCTCATGGTCCAAGATATTCTTAATAGGCAGGAAATTTCCCAAAGACTGCTCCATCATGATTTTATTGAGCGGTCAAACCCACCTGCACCAGATCAAAAGCTGGTCCACAGTATGTCGGAATTATGGAGAGATGAAGCCAAGCGGCGCAAAGCTAAAATGAAAGTTGCTGATCCCGGAAGCGACGCATTATTCTTAATAGGCAGGAAATTTCCCAAAGACTGCTCCATCATGATTTTATTGAGCGGTCAAACCCACCTGCACCAGATCAAAAGCTGGTCCACAGTATGTCGGAATTATGGAGAGATGAAGCCAAGCGGCGCAAAGCTAAAATGAAAGTTGCTGATCCCGGAAGCGACGCATTCCCACCCGAAGTTTTAATCTCAATGTCTGCTGGACCCCGAAGCTCTCAGAAAAGAGGGTGGGTGCATGAGGAGGAATACATGGAGTTGGTGCATAATAAGATACAGGAAGAGCGAGCCAAGAGCGATGGATCCTATGTGTCCTTTGACACATATATTAAACCGAAGCCCGCCGAGGATTATATTAATACGACTTTCGAATCTGTGGAGGACCTCTATCCCGAAAAACTTGGTCCGATTCTTGGCCTGAAGGCCGAGGAAACTTCAGGACTTCGAACAGAGGAGTTTGTGGCTGGAAATATCGAAGTGGACGAGAACCGTATCTTCAACATCCCAGAGGAGAATGAGTTACCATATGATTCAGATGACGATGTTTTACGCGACATTGAACAATCGCAGGGGAAAATGGAGGTTCACGTAGCTGAAGCTCCTTATTCTCCCATACCACTAGGCGGCCGAGAGAGCCCAACGATGGCACGAACTTATGAACCTAAAGCAGAGTTGACTTCTAACTCCTCTTCAGGAGTTGCTTCTCTCGATACTACAGCGGAAAGGCTCCAAGATATAAAGATGCCAACGCCGCTGGGGGAAAGCAAGCCGGCAAGCCTTAAGCGATCGATACCTCTTGTGCCTTCTAACGAAAGGTATGGAAAACGTCGTAAATTCGACTTTGATATTGCGCCAATTACCCAAGGCCCCGCAACCATTGAACCGCGCTCCATACTTCATAACAAAACACTCCCAAAATTCGAGAGCACGACAAAAAACGAAAATTCCGATACGAGGGAAACGGATAGCATACTTTCTGAAACAGGCCCGGTTAATTTTTCAATGCTGCCAACTGTCAATGGTCTTTCCCATACTCTGGACATGGGCAAAAAACTGACGCGCCGCAATGCCGAGGGTGGTGATCTGGACCCCCAGCCTCTTCCCAACCCAGAAACCGCAGATCCACAAGAAACAGAACCAAGACCGAAGCTTTCACAGTGCGATTCTTCTCAAGGCCAAGGAATCAAAACCCCATTGGTTACAAAAAGCCTTTCGTTACAAACCCAAGCCAAATCGGAAGCGCATGACCTCGCATCTCCGAGTGGGCAACAAGTCAAATTTGTGTCAAGTATGATTTGGGAATTAAGAAACACGAATTGGATCGCTCAAAGTAAATCTGTTGCGGCTTTCGCCAAACCGCCACCCCTAAAAGAAACTGTCAACCCTGGCCTCCATCCACCTGTCATATACCAAGGACCCTACTACAGCAACGAATTAGATGTACCGGAGCGACCAACGGAATGGGCAGGCAAAGAGTTCAAACTTGAGAGTTTGACTGTCCCTTTTCTTCCGGATTTCGACGAAACAGGTAGCTCGCCTGCCAGCGTGGGGGAAAAGCTTGCGGTTGTGTATAACAAACTAAGTGCAGATAATGTATATGAACGTCGACAGCAACGGTGCAGCTTACGAGTTTGGGAAATTGGAATGCCACCGCCGGCATTTAATGATGTAGCGGACTGGGAACGAAAGGAAACCTTGGCGAAAACGACATCAAGAACCCTGAATTCAAAGAGCCAAGCTGGCCTGCAACGTGAAAACTGTGTTTACTCACAAATTGAAGGCCCTACACAGACGAATAAACACGGCTTTCAGTATATCCAGCCACAGAAACCATCAACTTCGCAAAATAATGCGCAGTATATGAGTATTATGAGCCTTGAAGTTCATATCAGTACCCGTGGAAGTCTAGCCCCGAATCCACAAGAAGATGAAATACAGTGCGTGTTTTGGAGTCTTCAGCTGGGGGAGAACCATTCTAGTGGCCCCGGAACTGGCGCGGCTAGCCACGCGGGAATTGTTGTTTTGTCAGAGGATGGCCAGACGGCGAAGAATATAGCAAAACAAACTCCAATCGAAGTCCTCGAAGAATCCTCGGAGCTTGACCTCCTCGTTCGAATCGTCGAAATTGTAAGAACGTACGACCCGGATATTCTAACGGGCTACGAAGTTCATAATTGCTCATGGGGCTACTTGATTGAACGGGCAAATTTGAAATATGAGTATAATCTCTGTGAGGAGCTCTCCCGCATGCGCACAAATTCCCATGGGAATTCTGATAGAGATAACGATAAATGGGGATTTAGACATACCTCAGTGATCTTTGTCACTGGACGTCACATGATAAATATATGGCGAGCCATGCGGAATGAGCTCAACCTCCTGCAATATACCATGGAGAATGTGGTATTCCATCTGCTACATCGCCGAATTCCCCACTATGCTTGGCGGGATTTAACTATGTGGTATACTAGTGGGAAATTTGCAGACCTGGCAAAAGTCATTGATTATTATCTGTGTCGGGTGCAACTCGACCTCGCAATACTGGAACAGAATGAGCTTATTACGCGGACTAGTGAGCAAGCACGTTTGCTGGGCGTAGACTTTTTCTCCGTCCTTTCAAGAGGCTCGCAATTCAAAGTGGAATCTCTCATGTTCCGAATTGCGAAACCAGAAAATTTCGTATTGGTGTCTCCCAGCCGCAAACAAGTTGGTGCACAAAATGCACTGGAGTGTCTTCCATTGGTTATGGAGCCTCAGAGCGCCTTTTACACTAGTCCGTTACTGGTGTTGGACTTTCAGAGCTTGTATCCAAGTGTGATGATTGCCTACAACTACTGCTACTCGACATTCCTGGGACGAATTGTGAACTGGCGCGGCGGGACTGGTAAGATGGGCTTTACCGAATATAAACGCCAGGATCGGTTGCTGGAGCTGCTGAAGGACTTCATCAACATCTCTCCAAATGGGATGATGTACACGAAACCCGAGATTAGAAAATCGTTGCTCGCAAAGATGCTGGGAGAAATCCTTGAGACCCGAGTGATGGTAAAGAGTGGGATGAAATTTGACGTGAACGACAAAACTACCCAAAAACTTTTAAATAATAGGCAGCTAGCGCTGAAGTTGATAGCCAACGTTACCTACGGATACACATCAGCGTCCTTTTCTGGCCGAATGCCGTGCGCGGAAATTGCAGATAGTATTGTCCAGACTGCACGCGAGACGTTGGAGAAGGCAATTGCTCTTATACACTCGGTCAAGCGTTGGGGCGCAGAAGTCGTTTATGGAGATACGGATAGCATCTTCATCTATCTCAAAGGAAGAACCAAGGACCAAGCATTTGACATTGGAAATGAAATCGCGGAAAGGGTCACAAATATGAACCCACGGCCAGTGAGGCTAAAATTTGAAAAAGTATATCTTCCCTGTGTGCTTCTCGCAAAGAAGCGCTACGTCGGCTTCCAATTTGAGAAAAGGGACCAACAGGAACCAAAATTCGATGCCAAAGGAATTGAAACGGTTAGACGTGATGGCACTCCAGCCGAACAAAAAATCGAAGAGAAAGCATTAAAGATTCTATTCCGGTCTGCAGATTTAAGCCAAGTTAAAGACTACTTTCAAGCACAATGCCTGAAAATAATGACAGGCTCCGTGTCAATCCAGGATTTTTGCTTCGCGAAAGAAGTGAGACTCGGAACCTATAGCGATAAAGGGCCTCCGCCGCCAGGTGCTCTCATCAGTATAAAGCGTATGTTGGAAGACCACAGAGTTGAGCCCCAACACGGTGAGAGAGTTCCATACGTAGTCATTACTGGAGCGCCAGGCGCAAGACTAATTGATCGATGCGTCGCCCCCGAGGATTTACTACAAAGCGACCACAATGAGCTTGATTCGGAGTATTATATTTCGAAAAACTTGATTCCTCCATTGGAACGCATATTCAGCCTTGTGGGTGCAAACGTTCGGAGTTGGTACGATGAAATGCCGAAGATCCAACGAGTTCGACGCCTAGATGTCGATCCGCAACTGACCGGCCAGCCAGCAGATTTACCATTTAACAAAAAGACATTAGAATCATACATGAAGTCCTCGTCGTGTCTCGTTTGTCAAGACAAGTTGGAAACCAAGGCTGCTATCTGCCCAACATGCTTGGGGAATCGCCCATCATCTTTGTTAGCTTTGCAGACCAGGCTAGCCGCAATGGAGAGGAAGAACCGGGAACTGGAAAACGTCTGCCGAAGCTGCTCCAATATACCCTGGACTGATGAGGTTAGGTGCGACAGCAAAGATTGTCCAGTGTTTTATTCACGGGTGAAAGAAAAGGCGAGGCTTGTGACAGAGCGAAAAGTTGCTGGGCGTCTGATGGGGAGATTACAGGGAGACAGGAATGGCCATGAAGACCTCGAGTGGTAATTGGATACACACACAAGAGCAAACTGTGCATTCTCACAATTTATGTTTTCGTGAACAACCCAGCAGTATTTCCAAAGCTTCGGTAGGGTCAGTAGTGAAACTGTACTGTACGTACAGTACAGTACAGTTATCATGTCTGGCTGTAATATACGAATTGAATTTTTTGAGTTAAATAATAAACTAGAGATACTTTTCCTAAATTAATATATACAACTTTCAGCTTGATGCCTTTTAAGAAGCGGTTGTTTTATATTTTTGATAAAGGTTTTGAGGCTGATGGGCAAATCGGCTGGAGGGCTTCCCCACATCGCCCTCAAAAAATGTCGCTAAACTTTATTGGTCAGCGTTGGCCGTGCACCCACCTTGCACCCACTTCAAACTTCAGATGCCACCTTGCTGGCTGCGGAGGATCCCCCCCTCCAACGTGCGTCATCGCCAACCACACGTACTTTCTATCTGGGCTGTGCGTTTGCCCAGAGAGGCTTATTGACAGATCATGATGGGAGGGGTCACCTATTTTCTCTTCATCTACGTTCTTGGTGGCCTTACCTTTCTCCCTCTTCTCGTTGTGGCCCTCATTATACACGCTTACCTGACCTTCCCCGTCCGCGAGACCCCGATAGAGGTGCCAGGAGGTTCAGGAAGCAATGCTCTTATGCGGGATGGTGACCAAGCGGATTCTGTTAGATCAGCTTCCAAGAGCTTGGATGAAAAGTTCCAGTCTCGCAACTCTCATGAGTCTGATGTAGCTGCTGGATATTTCGCCGTTTGCCGCGAATATGTCCCTGGAGGCATTAACGGCAAACCACCGGAGAGAACGACTCCCACGGGCTCTACAGTTGTCACGTCACCAAGCCCAAGCGTATACCAAAGTATGTACCGCAGCATATTCGACCGAAAAAAGGACACAAATCCATTGGACATCAAAGGAACCGGGAAACCGACTAGTAAAGGTGGAAATGTATTCTATGTTGTTTTAAGGTATGGTCATGAACTGAAATGGCAATACACTGGCTTTTCACTTGTATTGTAGCTAATAAACTGATAGGCATCAACATATCCTACTTTTTGACACAGAAGAGCAACTTGAAGTCCGCTATGTGCTATCCCTGGCACACCACGATGTCAGTATATATGGCGGAGGTGAAGAGATACCAGACGGAGAACTCTTTATCAAGCGCAATGCCATATGCTTGACTCGAAGAGCCGACATTGGAGAAATGACGCCAGACGGCACACCTTCGAAACCATTTTATCTATTTACCGATAGCCTTTCTGAGAAGGAAGACTTCTATTTCGCATTACTGAAAAACATGCAACGACGACCTGAAGATTCAAGCAATGTTCCCAAGCCTCTACAGTTTGACGTCAAACACATTATTGAATTGGTCCAACGTCTACATTCTTCAGAGGAGAATATGCAGATACGGTGGTTCAACGCTATTCTCGGAAGGATATTCCTTGGTATTTATAAAACGCCAGATGTCGAGGCCTTTATTAGAGCCAAAATTACTAAAAAGATATCGAGAGTTAAGAAGCCTGCATTTCTGTCAAAGATTGTTATTCGAAACATTGATATGGGTGAAGGGGCCCCGTATGTCACTAATCCACGCTTGAAAGATCTCACTGTCGACGGCGACTGTATGATTGAAGGCGACGTGCTTTATACAGGCAATTTTCGCGTTGAAATAGCCGCAACTGCAAGGATAGAACTTGGATCAAGGTTCAAAGCCAGAGAGGTAGACTTAGTCCTGGCAGTTACCATTCGGCGGGTTGAGGGGCATATGCTTCTTAGAATTAAGCCACCACCAAGCAACCGACTTTGGATGACTTTTGAGACTGCTCCACGAATTGACATGTCCATCGAACCAATTGTCAGCTCTAGACAAATTACCTACACTCTGATTCTCCGCCAGATAGAGAACAGGATCAAGGAGGTCATAGCCGAGTCCATTGTTATGCCATTTTGGGACGACCTTTCGTTTTTCAACACGGATGGGAAGAAGTGGCGGGGTGGTATCTGGACAGATAGCGAACTTTCCCGACCATCACCAACCCTCGAATCAACGATTGCCGAAGATGGAGATGTAGATGAGCTAGAGCAAGTAGAAAAAGAGACCTCTTCGTCACTGCCGCCAATGGAAAAAAGCATGAGTACGCCCGCCCTGGAATCCAGCCCGCACATGGAATCTTTCGCTCGGAAAACTGCAAAGTCAGTCTTTAACCTAGGACCCTCCAAAAGGAACGCATCATCTACCAGTGTCGAAACAAAGTCATCGATTACTTCTACTAAACCAAAATCAATCAGAAAGCACTCGTTCGCGAGTGCTGTTGTCAGCACCGACAATACCAACATCGACGCGCTCAAACAGGATAACTCTTCAGACCATAGTTCCGCGGTTTCTACCATGGCTGCTCTATCCGCAAAATCGCCTCTGAATTCAGCAACGACCAGCCCTGTTGGGTCTCCGTCTAAACGTTCCAGTGTTCTAGATGCCAAGTCTGGCAGTATGTCGTCGCTTTCCTCCCACGAAATAGATAGTGCTGAATGTGCTGAACTCGAGCCCACAATTTGCGATGAACCGAGAACAGCATACGGGGAGAGCCTCAAACTAAACCATTATAAAGGAGAAGGTACATATGCGGAAAGCCCCAGCAGCTTTTCTGATAGTTCGCACGCTGATGCCATACGCCCATCTCACCTAAGCTCTACCAGCCAAGACGCAAATGGTCCGCTGGACATTTCAGAGGGTTCTGAAGCCGGTGCTAGTGTTAGCAGAGGATCAACCCCCAAACGGAATACTCTTAGTGCAGTTGCTAGTGCTGCTGAAAACGCTCGAAAATGGGGATTAAACGCGCTGCAGAGAAGCCGTGACCAAACAAAGCTCTCCATGGCTTCTGAACACGGAAGTGAAATACCTGATTTGACGCAGCCAATGGGTCGCGGGAAACCATTGCCGCCTCCTGGTACACCTCTGCCTCCGCCAGATCGAAGGACCAAAACAGCACCTATCCCAGTTCCAAAGCGCAGACCCCTCCCTTCTCCACATCTGGCACGACAACCCTCGGAAATCAAGACTCGGAGCTCCACATCTTCCAGCACATCTCAACAAGCCCCTCCACTACCCGAGCGACATCCTCGCAATGACCATGCAATCTCACAGGAAGGCGTACTCGTCGTCGCAGCGCCTGACTCCGAGCCCGTGTCCCCAACGGATGACTCGCCGAAGACTTCTCCTCATTGGGAAGAAGGCGACAACGACGGCGGAGACGACGATAAAGCCGACACGTCATTAAAGGAAGGTTCCATTCTACGCACAGATACACTGGAAAGTCCGGAGGGCCTGCACAAACCGTCCGATAGGGATAGCAGTGCTAAAAGTTCTGGGTCGTAACAGAATTACATATGTTAATTCAAGTACATTTTAATCGACTGTTGGAACATTCTAAAAAGTACCTTGCATTGCACAATTGTAGGGGGGGAAGAGGAAGACATTAGGGAGGAATAAATGGCGAAAGGGAAGAAAATCAAGAAAGCTGACGAAGCCTTCGCCTTTTCCCAGTCAAACATGGCACTGGGATCCTATTATCAACTTGTGGCGAGAGAAATAATCCAAGTAGGGTTCTCGACCCCTCCTGTGATGATGTTACTACTTCATGATCATCGTTCTATCAAGTCTCTTCTCAGCTTGACTTTGGCCACTATAGAGAATATTGACATTCACAGACATCAGATCGGTCATCCCAACTGTCAGGCTCATTGGCAAGCTCCAATATATCTACCGGTGTATTACCTGCACTTGTTACAGTGGAATTGGGCGATGTCAGATGGGAGGAAATCCATGTGCAGTTAAAACTCCTGTGGTTGTGTTTTTATTTGCTCCGGCTTCGTTATCATTAAATACCTTAAGAGTGAGTGATGGTAAAAGCAAGCTACTCCAGCAAGGGACTTTTTGGGGGTTTCATCAAATACATAAATACCCAACGGTGAATATCCCAATAGTGAAATGATATAACATACTTCAATACTGAGTTCGACTTGATTTTTTTTGTTCCAGGAATTTCATTATTGGAGGGTGAGACATGATCCTTGGCTTATTGGTCCTGTACCTGGAGATTACGTGGTGAGGCGAATAAGTGGCCTGCCCCACAACCCCGTCATGGACCGGAGCTTGCCGTTTGAGCCTCGCTCCCAAGTTTACTGTATTGCGCGGCCTCAACTCACGAACACAATATAAGCACACTGCGGCAATCATATCGCTACTCTTGATTCCTTTTGTTGATATACTGCGCTTGATTTCCTGTGCGCGGTGGTGTCCGCTGCTGCAGTTTCAACATGTCACTACAAACAGCAAGACACGTTGACAATGCGAAGTATGTTACCCTCAATCTCGTTGCCTTGGTAGATCTCTTAACAGAGGTCTACATCGGCCTGAAGTCAAACTAATTCAAATGCAATACAGGTCTGAGAGCGAGCTGGCTATCAATATTCGAAAAGCTACCAGCATTGAGGAATCGGCACCTAAACGAAAACATGTGAGGAGTTGTATTGTATATACATGGGACCACCGGAGCTCTCAGTCCTTTTGGGCTGGGATGAAAGTGTGAGTACAATGTGATATCAGTCGCAGACGTGCCCGAGTTTGATGTGATGAGAGGTCTCCGTGTTGCTTCATTCAGCTAATGGCCACAACTATAGGCAACCTATACTTGCGGACGAGATTCAGACATTCAAAGCACTCATCACAGTTCACAAAGTTTTGCAAGAGGGGCATCCAATAACACTCCGAGAATCCATGGCAAATCGAAGTTGGATCGACAGCTTGAACCGCGGAATGTCTGGAGAAGGCCTTCGAGGTTATGGCCCGTTGATCAAAGAATATGTCTACTTCCTGCTTGCAAAGCTCACCTTTCACCAGCAGCACCCAGAATTCAATGGAACCTTTGAGTATGAGGAATATATCAGTTTGAAGTCAATAAACGATCCAAATGAGGGCTACGAGACAATTACGGACCTCATGCAGCTACAGGACAAGATTGAGCAGTTCCAGAAGTTGATATTTTCTCATTTTAAGAGCGGCGCAAACAATGAATGCCGGATTTCAGCCTTGGTGCCGCTGGTTCAGGAGAGCTATGGGATCTACAAATTTGTCACAAGTATGCTCCGGGCAATGCATACGACTACCGGCGACGATGAAGCCTTGGAACCTCTACGAGGCCGGTACGATGCTCAACATTATCGGTTGATTAAGTTCTACTATGAATGCTCCAACTTGCGATATCTTACAAGCCTAATAACAGTTCCCAAACTACCTCAAGACCCGCCGAATCTCCTTGCCGAGGACGATGCCGCACCTAGCTTACCGCAGCGCCCCAAACAAGAAGTGGAACGCCAGCCAACACCTGTGGCCGCACCAAAAAATGAGGAGCCAGATGACATCAGTGAGTTCTGGAAGAACGAACAAAATCGCCAGCAGAAGGAGTACGAGGAGCAACAAAGGGTATTGGAGGAAAGGCAAGCCCAGCAACTTTACGCCCAGCAACAGGCAGCTTTGCAAGCCCAACAGAACTTTGAAGAGCAGCAACGCCAACTTGCCGAGCAGCAACGCCGAGAACAAGAGGCGCTGATGCAGCAGCAGACACAGTGGCAGACCCAAGGACGGCTGGCAGAGCTTGAGCAAGAAAATTTAAATGCGAGGGCACAGTACGAACGTGATCAGCTGATGCTGCAACAGTATGATCAGCGCGTGAAGGCCCTCGAGAGCGAACTGCATCAGATCCAAGCTAGCTACGGACAACAGATCACAAGCAAAGATGACCAAATCAAAGCATTGCAGGAACAGCTCAATACATGGCGAACAAAGTACGAAGCTCTGGCCAAACTGTATTCACAGCTGCGAACAGAGCATCTTGATCTTCTTCAAAAGTTCAAATCTGTACAGCTCAAGGCAGCGTCAGCTCAGGAAGCCATTGACAAACGGGAGAAGTTAGAACGAGAAATCAAGACAAAGAACCTCGAGCTTGCGGATATGATCCGCGAACGAGACCGTGCGCTGCACGAAAAAGATCGAGCGAGCGGTGGAAACCGGGAAGAACTTGAGAAACTGAAACGAGAGCTCCGTATGGCTCTTGACCGTGCTGATAATGCCGAGCTTAGCAAGGGTAACGAACTCTCCTCTATGCTTTCGAAGTACAACCGTGAGATGGCCGACCTCGAAGATGCCCTCCGGAAGAAATCGCGTGCTCTTGAGGATATGTCGACGAAGTATAGGGAGGGCGATAGCGACCTCGAGCAGTTGCTCAGAGAAAAGGAGGATGAGCTAGAAATCATGAAAATGGGAATGGATCAGACCTTGATTGAACTCAACGAGCTCAAGTTATCGCAAGGAGAAACAGACCATGCTTTAGATGGTCAGATTGATGCGGTGCTGCTTTCTAATATCGCCAAAATCAATGACATAATTGATTCGGTCCTTCAGAGTGGCGTCCAGCGTGTGGACGACGCTCTCTACGAACTGGACTCTTCGATGCAAGCTGGAAACCAGAATGCATCTCCGTCATACGTTCTATCACAGGTCGAGAAAGCCTCTGCGAGTGCGACTGAGTTCGCGACCTCTTTCAATAACTTTATCGCCGATGGACCCAATAGCACACATGCAGAGATTATCCGCACCACCAACGTCTTTGCCGGCTCTATTGCAGATGTCCTAAGCAATACCAAGGGACTCACAAGGCTAGCCACAGACGACAAGAAGGCCGACCAACTAATAAATGCGGCCAGACAATCAGCTCAATCCACAGTTAAATTCTTCCGTGGCCTCCAGAGTTTCCGTCTGGATGGCATGGACCCGATGCAGAAAACTGACGTTGTCATCAACAATAACAACGATGTCCAGATGAACTTGCAAAAGCTGAACAAGCTTGCCGACTCATTTACGCCGAGCAGCGGAAGGCTATCTAACAACAAGGGTGACTTGGGGGATCTTGTCGACAATGAACTCACCAAGGCCGCTGATGCTATCGCCGCAGCAGCTGCACGCCTGGCCAAACTCAAGAACAAGCCCAAGGATGGATACTCGACGTACGAGCTGCGGATTCATGACTCAATTCTTGATGCCGCACTAGCGGTTACGAATGCCATCGCACAGCTAATCAAGGCGGCCACCGCAACTCAACAAGAGATTGTGCAAGCTGGTCGGGGATCGTCGTCTCGCACGGCTTTCTACAAGAAAAACAACCGCTGGACAGAAGGCCTCATCTCTGCGGCTAAGGCTGTGGCGAGCTCCACAAACACTCTGATTGAAACTGCGGACGGGGTCCTGTCCGGCCGTAATAGCCCCGAACAGCTTATTGTTGCATCAAACGATGTTGCGGCATCTACAGCGCAGCTCGTAGCTGCGAGCCGAGTTAAGGCTGGCTTCATGAGCAAGAGTCAAGAAACACTCGAGACAGCCAGCAAGGCAGTTGGCGCCGCATGCAGAGCGCTTGTCAGACAAGTGCAGAGCATGATCAAAGACCGTGACCAGGACGAGGAACGAGTCGATTACGGCAAGCTGGGAGCACACGAGTTCAAGGTCAGAGAGATGGAGCAACAGGTAAGATTCCGAAACCCGCGTCGCGAAAACGTCTTGATGCTAAACGTCGATAGGTTGAGATTCTGCAACTCGAGAATAATTTGGCGGCTGCGAGACAGCGTCTGGGCGAGATGAGGAAGATCTCGTACCAGGAATAAGAGCGCAGCAGCTATGTAGTGGGCTGGGGGAGAAGGAGCGGGAACAATAGGGCTTCGTACAAGCGCGAGATGCGATTAATGTACAAAATTATTTACATAGCCTGGGACGTGTATGGTAGCTCTATTGCCAACTTACCCTTGACCTTCCCTTGATGTTGGCTTTGGAGCCACAACGTTGGACTCAGGTGGTGAACATATTGCGCTATTCCTGAATTGGGATGCCAAACACATGCTGACTTTCCATATTACGGCTATTCCTAAACAGGAAATATTTCGGTGGATTACATCAGGGTCCAATCCTTCGATCCTCAGAACTCAAGCCGCGCACCCCTTCCCACCCACACCACCATACATCGACTACACCCAATAAACAGTCTGGAATTCTCAAGTACGAAGCGGCCGGATTCCGATATGGGTGGGACAGAGAACATGTCAGGTCTCTTGACGAACGCTAACGCGATATGATCCTTCCCTCGCATCGCTGCAGGGTCTGGCCGGGAGTGGGCCAATAGTGCATCGGGTGACAAGTATCTTCATTGGGACAACCACCATACTGCGTTGTGATGTCTCATGCATTGTGGAAAGATCTCTGCGTCGCCAAGAGAATAAAAGCGGCGTATGTGTGCTGACTGGTCGGGGAGATATATGAGAATTTTATGGTTCGGGAGAAAGAAGGAGTAGTAACAGTAAATATGGGGACTCGCATCAGAAGTAAGGAGAATATCAAAAGGGGAGTGGTGTACGGTGGTGGACGGTGATGGCGCGGAGATGGCGGGCGTGGTGGATCGACGGTGGAGGGGACAAGGTGCGGGAAAGAGCTGACGGCGTGGTTGGGTGGAGCCTTGCCGCGACTGATTACGGCAAGGTGCAGTGTGACAGGGTTGCTGCTAATTCCTTGGCGTACTTCTTTATCTGGACGTCACTTCTCACATTTAAAAGGCATGATGCAAGGGTACGAATGGAATGCTGATGTTTCATAATTCGGGGTCGCCATTAAAAGCAATCACACTATCCCGAGCACTCTGCGATAAGCGCTTTCTAGAATGAATCTTCCAACGCGTAGCTTTCGGTACGTTCCATAGCTGCGAGAAGTTAGCGCGGGACGAAGTGTGGTAGTGAGAGGAACAACATACGTGGTAGCTGAATCAGCGGGCGCTCATAACCCAAGCTTGCCAGATATTCAGTTGTCTGTGCTGGATTGCTGATGTCGAAAGTGTTGTAATACTCGTTGTCCATTCCATTACCGACCGTCAACGTGTTGTCTGCTGGATTGTAGATGTCCGTCATTCTCCCGGTCCAAATCAATGACGGGAAACTCAGTTCCAAATAAGGATGGTCTCTGTCAAGATCGAAAATTTTTGCTGCCATGCCAAGAGGGTCCTTGGAAACGTTTTGGAGGAACTCAACTTTAGCTGGTGTTGGATTGAACTGAGGAAGAGAAGCCATGAGGCGCTGTCCGTTATCGTCCATGTCGCGAAACACTTCTTTGGCAGCTGGCATGTAACCACGGTTGATGCAAAGTGCGATGATCTCACTCTCGCTCATTGTAGTATGTTTGAATTGGTCTTCCATAGTCGCCATGTCCGGGGGTCCAGTTTGGATCAGCGTCTTGCTACCGTCATCTTGGATATTCATAACCCAGTTAAGCTTGGGGAGGTAGTCATGAATTGGAATGATGCCAATCGCCGGGCAAGAAATTTCAAGAAACTTGTCCAGTGGAGCCAGAGCTTTTCCCCGACAGTCCCGGATAATGGAGTAGACTTTGGCCAAGATAGACCATTTTGCTTTGAACGGATCTTGTTGCCATAGTGTCGTTAAATAGGTCGAAATCTCCTTCTGTTGGGCATCGGTAAACATTCTTGCGTAATAACCTGGATAATATTAGCCCAGAACTGGTAATATTTCACTTATTTTTAGTTACTTCGGAAGGCCATCCAAGAGTTCAGTGGACGCATTGTGGTAGGAGCTGCCAATGTCATGGCATTCAGCGCAGTGGTGCGATCGAAGTATTGAATACGTTGACCAAATTTCGAATCAACTGTTGCGTTATCGTCAAACACAATCGGGTGTCCTGGATCCGTCATTTTGGTAACAGTTGGATCGCAGTGAAGTTATCGCGAACTGTGAACAAAAGAATGAAGATCTGTTGGTAAAAGTTGAAGGACCTTTACTTGAACCGCTGTGGAAAAGGTTTCAAGAATTGTTTGTAATGTTTTATCTTCCGGAGGTACGATTCTTTATGTAGCTGTAAAGCTGAAGTGGTCGCGCTTGTCGGTAGCGAGTCAAAACAGCACAAAGGAAGTGATTCATTTAAAGCCGCGTCTTTAAAGCAGCGCCATTATTTACTTCCAGCCACACCCCCAGTTTACAAGAAAAAAGGTAACATGGACTGGCAAATTATAAATGAAGAATTGCCGCTAATCAAGTCATTTTTGTCCTATTTTGCCTGGTGACTTCCATAACAAGCGGCAATCCCAAACCATCGCCATGAAGCCGACCTTGAAACGATCGAACAACAAGTGATAAGCTTTCAATACTGTCAACGCGCCCTACAATACTTGCAGTGCGAAGCTAAAGGAGACAGTTAGATGTAATATAACAAGTGTGGTCCGGTGAAACATACTGCCGAAAATGGAAGTTTAGCTCTTCCTACGCGATTCTCTTTTTGCTTGAGAAGGAGATAATTTTCGCCAGTTGCTTGTGCCATTTGAAATGCATTCTGCTGTAATTCAGTATTACGTTCCATCTATTAGGGCCAAAGTACTTTACCGTTTTCTTTTCTCTGAGTTTATCTCTGTATTCCTGGCAATATTAGATCATAAAGTACTTCCCAGGGCTTCTTTCTCCAAGCTTACCGTTTCGTAGCGTCGCCCAATAGAAGAATACATGAACCTTGCTCGTCGCAGGAGCATACCAGCTGTTGGCGGGATTCGTTGTCGAATGGTAAAATTGCTGGAATGAATATCTTTTCGAGGGGCGCGAAATGATTGATTCAAGTTTCGGAACCATTTCGTCCACGTCTTCTTGGTGCTTGGCCCATTCGGCTCCAGTGCATGATCTTCGTCAGGAGTATGTTTAACCCAGTTTTCTCCACATCTCCAGCATTTGCTCCGTAACCGCCACCGACAAAGGCGAGTATCTTGGAG
This sequence comes from Pseudogymnoascus sp. VKM F-3808, assembly GCA_000750675.1. NCBI lineage: Eukaryota > Fungi > Ascomycota > Leotiomycetes > Thelebolales > Thelebolaceae > Pseudogymnoascus > Pseudogymnoascus sp. VKM F-3808. The sequence continues at coordinate 12,036 of JPJR01001135.1, read as the reverse complement.
TGTCTCAGAGGGAATCTCGTTGGCTCTTGGAATTTTGTACTTCTTGTTGTCTTGTCCAAGGAACGTTACATCGTTTCCGTCATATTGGTTGGCCCAGTTGAAGTCGATATAAATGTATCCCATTCCCAAATTAAGGCCATCCAATAAAGAAAGTCTCCGTTGCTTTACTGTTTCTGGCGGTATGGGGACGTTGTGAAGCTCAAGGAGGCATATTCTATCGCATGACCCGCAGTACTTGATGGGGCAGTTGTTCGGTGAATTTATATCGATCATTTGCACCTCGAACGGAGACTGATTGTCGCTGGCCCAGGCTTCATGCATCGTGCGAACCTCCCCCAGTTTTTTTGCAAGGCCAGCCATAACATGCCAGAAGCAGTGCTTGTGCTTTTCAGATGGGAACAGCTCTGGGTCGGCTTTCAGTCGTTCTATTTCTCTCCAAATATTCTCGAAGGAAGTATATAATCTTCGATCAAGATTCATCTCCCCACTTATAATGCTGCCAACATGTATGGTGCTCAAGACGTGGACCAAATTCATTTCCATTCTGCGCATGATGGCACCAAGGAACGATCCAGAGCATTTTCTCAGGTTTGAAGCATTTGCTGTTGTTTTTTTAGCTCGTGTTTAATCGTCAGAGTAGGCATTTTTACTTGCGGATATTCCTTTATCCCACCTCCTGAATGAAGTGCTTGCCTCTCCCGGAAATAAAGCATCTTTGGCTTTCCTAACCTTTCTTCTTCTTGTGGGATTGGAAAATTCCATCGTGGCTTATTCAGTGTTGAAATGCGATGTAGAACTTCAGTTGTCTCAGATTAATGTCAAGTGGGATAGAAGAGTTAAAAGGTATGAAGTGTTGGTGAATTTGAGGTTCTCGAAAGACGTTACTTAGGCGGGATTTTTGGGGGCAGGCTTTCGCCTGTGGCATCAAATAAGCTACTCCATTTATAATATTATTTGTTGCCTTGGAAACCTTTTCACTTCTATCCTTCTACCAACATTTCACTCTGACCAAGAACCAACAATCTTTCAGCTTTACTTTGCAATTCAATTTTGCAATAACTCACACCATCATCGTTTTTCTTTTGCGAAGACATCTGTCAAGGCTTGGGCTACTTCTTTCATTCAGGAACAATCTCGAATGCAACAACATGGCTTCAACACCTCCAGCACCGAGTGATTTCGACAACCTCAATGATGCAGCTATGTTTCAGATTCGATCTTCCGTGGAATTTTATTTTAAATCCATACATGAAAACATGCCCGCATTCTACCTCCCGAAAGAAATTGTCGATTCTATGGGAGCAGAGAGGCTTGCACGGGTTGCGCACAACTACGCGTAAGTTCTCTGACTGAGCACCCCGACTATATTCTAACATTTTGCAGAAACGAAATTCAAACCGATGTGACCATTGCCTACGATCCAGCTTTTCACCTGTTCAAGATCGCTCCGCCAGAATACATGGTGTCCGATGAAGAGTTGACTTATTTGGATACCGTCGTATACCAACATGGGACAATCATTCCTCTTCGAAAATGGGAGCTGATGGTTCCAAACTCTTCGGATCGCGCATCAAACTTCGGAAAATCCACTCTTGTTGAAGTCGGCCACGGAAACAGAAAAATCACAAAGCCACCAAACTGTTTTATCCTGTACCGTCGTGCCCATCGCCACATTGTTCAAGAGAGATTTCCGGATGCTACGATTGGACAGATCTGTAAGTAAAATAAACCGTCGAAGCCCTATAGGATGCCAACCCTCTGAAAACCAGCCACTGACAAATATCTGATAGCCTCCATTACTGCTCAAATGTGGGCTGCCGAAGAAAAGAAAGTGAAATTGCAGTACCAACAAGAGGCCATGAAGCTGAAGCGTCAGCACGACCATGACTATCCCAATTGGAGATGCCAGCCACGCAAATCCAGCGACATCAAGAAGCGCGCAGTTAAAAAATGCGCCCCCGCGAGCTCCCCTGTCCTAGTATCAATGGCCAATTCAGCACCGACACCATTGGAAACGAACATTTAAATTTTCGATTGGGTTAATGGCATCTGTTATCCCACGAAGTTGTCTGCGGGAATACTTGTTTCTACCGAAATCCCAACTTAACTCATTTCAAGATACGGCCTCTGGAGTTTGTTTCTGTTTCTGAAGTTGGCCGAGTTGACGGCAATGATTTCAACTTCGTCAATAGTACCCATCACCGCTTGTGCTTTCCTCATGGATATCGTGCAAGTTTATTTTTTATTTTCCAATGAACACCCAAGACCGTCGGTGGCCATCTCATGAAGTACGTTATTCCAGTACTCGCGTAGCCTGAATGACTTATGGGAACTGCAAACTAACCGGAGCCAGAAAGTTCGAGGGTCGCCCTTCTATTACGATGATTTGCCCGTCTACAACAGGGAGATGGAAGGAAGTAGCTAGATGCCCAATATCGATTGAGCAACAGGTTTTACCATCAAGGGGATTTGCTTCGGGTTTGTGCTAGGTCGGAGATCTTCAGTATTGCATGGAACAAAATAACTGAACCACGAATGTTCTATTTCAAAGCCGAGGAAGCAATCCACTATTTGTTGTGTTCGTTAATAAAGATGCTCAGAACGCGCCAAAGCATAAAATACTCCTGACACCATTTCCTGAAAGCCTTGTAGACCATGGCAGGAGAACAGCCATGGTTCCATCATTGTAATATTGCTCCACATTACCGACGTTGACTTCCTTTACAATTTGGCTCAATGTCCTATCCCGAAAGGGAAATCTCAAACTTGAAGCTTGGGGCCCGTGCGTCATCCCGAAAAGGAAATCTCAAGCTTGAAGCTTGGGGCCCGTGCGTCATCCCAAAAGGGAAACTCTAAATCTCAAGCTTGGGGCCCGTGCGCCGTCCCAAATGGAAATCTCCAGGAGTACTCGGTTCCATAAAAGCTTGCAGTGGGACCATCTCTATTGGAGAGCTAATAACAGTATTTAATTAATGCGAATTATTTATGTTTACTATAGTCACTGCCATTTTCCACAGTTCTTCGTGAGACTTTTGGGGCTGCACGAGAACCAGCCTGGGTCAACATATTCAACCTTGCGAACCCATTCCTTTGCTATGCCAGGATGATTTCCAGCCATTTGTATAAAGTCTCTCTTTGCGCCGTGACGTCCTTGCATATCATGGTTCTGGCTGCCAAATACATCAAAATTTGTGGGCCATGCACGATTTCTACTTTGAAGAACGCAACCTTGCTCCTATAAGTTCGCAAGTTCCAATATATGTACACATTGACGAGTGCCCATGGTTTATGCCCAAGTGAAGGACTGGTACGGGAGCGCCTTCGTTCACTGCCCTGGCGCTGTGTGTTCTTCGATGGATCTTCGCCATTGCATCCAAGCTATCACTCTCGTAGCCCACATAAACTTGCTTCTTCTCATATCCAACTCTTTTCCGGCCATATGAGAGCAATCATCAGGTAGAATCCGCAATCCATTCGCTGCTCCATATAAAAGTTCCACAACGCCACTGCGTGCCTCTCTCCTTTTCACCAGAAGGGCCGAGTGGTCTGCCGCATATATAGAATGAACGTCCGCAATTAACGCCAGGTTTTTTCGTCAAGAGCATTCGGCATGGCTCATTATGCTCGCAGCGGGGTGCTATACGAGTTCCAAGGATCTTTGACCATGATTCTTTGGCCACAATTGGGTCAATAATATCCTCTCCTTTCTCAACATTGACAGGAGTTGTCAAATATTTGGCTTCGTTGGGGGAGTTGCGGCGTTCCCTGGGGTTGTGCGAAGCAACATCCTCTTTAAAATAGGATTTCTCATCCGCTGCCAAACGTAAGTCTTTCTTGGGGTACGGAGTACGAGGATGGTTACTCATAGTAGAGTTGGAAGGCGGGGTATCAGTGTTGCTATTGGAGTGTCCGCCTTGAGTTTGTGCTTTCGGCATGAAGAAGCCCTGCAATGTGCTTTGAGCCATTCTCTGCGGATTCTTGCTCATTGAAACCTTTGCACTGGCAGGCTTGGTGCGTTTCTGATCTCGTTGAAAGGGTGAAGGTTCCACGGAGCGCTTGCCCTTAGATATCATGGGATTAACTGCTTTTCCAGTATCACAATTTGATGTTGCCCTTTCCTGTTGACTTTCAAGGCGAGGATGCGGAGCCGTACCGAAGGGAGCTTCTAAGCCACTTGTTGTCACTTCACAACCATCGCTAGTTGTTTCGATTTCAGGCCTACCAACTTCAGCCGGGTTTGGGAGGCTATCTTCCGGGGTAAGAGGCGGCATCCTGGTAAACATGTCCCGGATATTGCGCCGTCTATCAAATTCCGGTAGGAGTTTGGCGGATGTGGGAAGTAGATCTTTGACGGTCCAGTCGCGCTGGCGAGTGCCATCTTGAAACATTCCCACGGCGTTCATAACATCCTTGATATCAGTTTCTCGCCCATCAAGCTGTACCTTATCTCTTATGACAGCATAGACTGGACAGTGGTCCGATCCCATAAGTCCTTCTTGAATATTTGACTCGGAGAACCAATCGCTGCAGTCTAGACTCGCGCATATATAGTCGATGCGAGATCCAAAGTTGCCAGGCCGTGCGTTCTTCTTCTGATCCCAGCACGTGAACATGCCTCTCCGCCCTTCGTGGAATTTACGGCATATATCTGTTAAGACCGGCTTGGCTCGAGATCCGTCTCTTTCGCCATAAACTTTCCCATTTTCAACCAAGTGATTAAACAGCCTTCGAGCTGGCGCAGAGAAGAATTCTTCGGCAGTAACTCCTTCCTTTCGCATACGTTCATGGGAATTCGCGGTATCAATCTCCTCCCGGATAACATTTAAGTCACCAGCCAGTATCACTCTCTTTCCGGCATTCACTAAATTGCGTATTCTCGCATCGAGGACATTCAGAAAGCCCAGGCGGAAATGATCTCTGGTTTCATCACGGTTGGCTGGGCAGTAGGCTCCAATCAGAACAAACGCAGGGAATTCGAGTAGTAAACAACGGCCCTCTGAGTCGAGTGTGGCAGCATCTAGCGTACAATCTCCATACTGTGATATGGTTGGATATCCGCCAATTCTCTTGTCTTCTGGAAGATCAAAAAAGCTTTGCGAGCTGCCAGGGGGGCAAAGAATGCCAGTGATGCCTTCTTCCGCTCGGATCGGAGAGCAGACACTTGAACGCGTATAGATAGCGACCCCGGAGTATCCTGCCGCGATGTGAGCATAAACACTATGCAAATTGCCAAAAAGTTCGCAATACCCTTTTTATGCTTGGGGAGACTGAAATATGCATCCCAACCAGGTACAAGAACCATATCATCCTGAAGGTCTTTTTTCTGGATTTTTGCCTCCTGCATAATAACTATATCTGCCTCGAGGATGTCAAACATTGCCTAGTTAATATAGTCATTACGAGTTCATTCCCACTTCATTCGAGCATCAACATTGTTGAACTAACCCCAAAGGTTTTCTTCTCTCGCCATGGCTGATATCCGAACGGGTTCCTGATGAGTGTGAGCGGCCTCAGCTTAGTTGCAGGTAGAAACATCGTAGTTCAGACTGCCTTTGGTGCCTGGCATTAAACGTAATGATACTGACCTTATTCCATTCACTAAAAGGTAATAAGTTACTGCATGTTGTTGTTCCGAGAGTAAACTTACCGTTCCAAGTCGTTATACGTAGCCCCATGGTGAACTGCCACCATATGATGTTAGGTGCACCAGTGAGTTCCCTTCATCGCCCCCTAAACTTATAAGCGTCAAGAGATGAGACCTCCAACAACTTTGATGCAAGTTATCAGCATATTTAGAGATCTCAACTTGGCTCAAGACTCACCAAAGAACGTCAGTTGGCACGTGACTGGCATGCTACATACGTAGGTTGATTGACCGATGACTAATCGGTTATGACTAGCGTGAAAGTCGGTCCACCTCGTCGTTCTCCGAGGCATTGTTCATTTGACTTCCAATTGCATGTAATCAAAGCACCATGTTCTCTTCACGCACCATTGTCCGTGCTGCGGCACCTCTTCGCACCCAAGCGGTGCGACAAGCTATCCAGAAGCGCCTGGCGCACGCCGAGGCCAAGCTCCCAGCCGGTGTTCAGGATAACGCTTTCAACCGCGAGCGACAGGCTGTCAAGGACCATGCGGCTGCAACCTCTGGTAAGTTGTGAAAATTGAGGGCCGAGAAGAATCTGAATTGACGCTGACATTGCTGTGATGCAGATTTGTGGCGCAAACTTTCCATCTAGTAGGTCGACCCAACTCCAATGACCGGGGATCAAAATGCACAATGACCACGGAATCATGAATAGCGATGCGGGAGTGAGATAGGCAGAATATGATAGAGAGGGGGGTGTATGAGATAGTGGAAAGCTAACCTTTACAGTGCTGTGATCCCTTGCCTGATCATTTCCGGTGTCAACGCTTACAACCTCTGGAACGAGCATTGGGAGCACTGGGCGCACAGAGAGCCATTGGAGGAGCGCCCTGAGTACCCGTACCAGAACGTCCGCGCTAAGAACTTCTTCTGGGGAAACGGAGACAAGACTCTTTTGTAAGACACCACTACAGCATCCAACTTACAAACTGGGCCTGCACATGTTTTTGCGAGTAACAAATACTGATCCTTCTTATAGCTGGAATGACGCGGTTAACTACCACAAACCTGCAGAATAGGCCAGGCGCGCTTTTTGTTTGTTGAAGGAGCTGAAATGGAAAGTGACCACATAATGTGGCTATGGCTCTGGAAATAATTGCGGACAGAGAACCTGTACATCTTGCAGTCTACATAAACAAATGAGCCGAGGCAGTATTTCATATTTTCTACAATCTCCATTGTATCAGTGTCATATCCCTGCCTGTCATCAAAGTAACTTAGAAAGTAAAGACTTGTGAATATTTGGCGGGGTGTCTCCTTCAGTTTAGGCTTTAGAATAAGAGTCCAGTGGCAGAAATATAGGTACGAATCCATTTATTGTTGGTAATACTCTTGAGGGAAAGCGCATGTTTGTAGTAATTCGCTGTCTAAGCGGCTCCTTTAACGCGACTATGGGATATACTTTGCACAGTATTGTGTTTATTTTTATTTAAAGCAATCGAAGCGGAACGTAAAATGGCTCCGATGAATCGATTCGTCTCCGATCATTCTATTCCGGTATGGCCTTTAATTTATTCCCATCATTGATATGAGAAGCTCGCTCCTTATTCTTTACTTTAAGCCATCAAGTCATCAAGCCATTATGCACCTCCACATGCGCCACCGTCTCCATTTGCCCCAGGGCGCTCAGAATCAACTCTTTCTTCGCAATACACTCGCCCATTCTTTTCTTGTCTCCTAGCCTAGACCATTCCCCAAAGCATCGCCCTGTACCCTCCAGGGCCAATGTCAACATTCCATTGCGTTGCGAACTCTGGGGGGTGGCCTGCCCGGCTTGCCCCATGTAGGCATCCACCTGGAAACCCCACAACTCTGCAGATAATGCGGCATCCTCACACTCCAGTGCGCGTGGAATAATGGTGGTGAGAATCCGAGATGCAGCTGAGAATTCGTACAGCGAGATGAGAACAGCTGCAATGATCCCCATGGCCTCCCACAAAGGCGGGAGTAGGTGTGCTCGCCAAGCTACGGTTGCTGCGCGAACTGCAACCGAGAAGCCCTTCTGTGGTCGGCCACATTTGTTGAAGAGGCGGGCTTTCATGTTAAGAAGCTTGAGGCGGAAGAATATGTCTTCTCCTTCGCGTTTGAAACTCGAAGCCATCTCTTCGACACGGCAAAGGGCACTGTCGTAGTTGCCGCGCTGGATCATCAACTCGACATGTAGGATATTAAGTTCAAATGAAATGTCCGGGTCGCCACCTCGGCATTGCAGCAGCTGCGACAAGAGCTGGCCTGCAATATCGAGGTTTCCGCGGTATAAGTCTTGCCGTAGTTGCAGGATTCCACGAAATACGAGCCAGTATTGGCTTGCTTTCAGTGACCGCAGAGAGTTTTGGTCTAGCTGCTCAAGTTTTGCACGGGCTTCGGCGTATTGGCCATTCTGACCAAGGAGGTAGGCAGAACGGCAAGAAATTTTGAGGATATCATCGAACGGGGCGAGGCGGGAGTAAGTGTGGAGGAAGCCTTCGCAATATGACCACGCAAGGTATGTAATGCCCAGTCGGCTCCACAGAGATGACTGCAGTAGCATCTGGACGCCGACATTGCTAAGCATGTTCTTACTTACGGTGAGTTGTGAACTTCTCAGGATATTTTCAAATGCACCTGAGACGCTTTCTCCCGCAGAAAGACCCATCTTAGCTTCACTTAGGAGTGATGAGCCCCATAAGCTCCACATGCCCGACTCTTTAGCTTTGACACGAAGGAATGTAAGGCCCTCTCTTTCTATTCCCAACATATTGGTCTTGTCCGCGGAGTTTATAACAGTTGGATGTGCTTTGCCGAAATGATATAACCAGCTCAAGCTAAAGTTTAAACAGCCCATATCTTTATTCTCTCTAGCCGTGGACACTGTCTCTTGCATTGCAGCCGCTGCTTCTTGATAGCATCCAAAGTCGGCCTGAAGTACAGCAAGATTTAGCAGTGCATACTGATAGAACAGCCTATCTCTATTCTGCATGGTATAATCGAAAAACCTGTGTAAATTGTCAAAGGACGTGGGATAATCTCCCGCTCGCCAAGCATCGAGAAACCTATTGCATGTTAGAAGAGATCTTGAAATTCCAGTCAAGAACATGATGTAACCATACTTAACGTAGTGTGATAAGCTTGGTATCATGACATCGCCTTCAAGGATCTCTTCGAATTGTTGTTGTAGGGTCTCTGGGACTCTATTTCCAAGTTCTCCTACCATTAGCTGTGCATATATGCCTTGAGATGGGCCACTTACTCTGCATCTGCTCGATTTGGAACTCAAGTAGTTTCTCGACATCGTTCGTGCTAACTAGCCCATTCGATCGGCCATGATGCGTAAAGACGTTGGGATACGCCACATTGACAAGTGTTTGCAACATATTCTCATCCCACTCTTTGTCCGCCTCTTCCAGCATAGCATCGAAGCTCCAGGCCCCAGCATTCGGGTTCCTCCTCTTCCAAGTACTTAAGGTAACGTGACGATATGCAACGAAGCTCGTCCAGAGATTCAGCGTATCTTGAAACTTCAGCCTGGTAAACTCCAGTTGTGCTCTTCGCACAAATGCCCCAAACGGACTCGCCCTCGACAGTAAGATCATGGCTTGGCTTGGCGGGGGGATTCCGATATCCGTGTCCATTTGGGTATCCTCTCGTGTTTTGATGAGCAGGTGCGACCTCCGCTCAAAAAAGACGTGCAATGCATGGAGTGAGTTTATATCCCATAACTTCATCAAGAATATATCCCACAATGTTCGGCCTGGAAGACCAGACGCGGACGGATAGGTGCCGAGAAGCGTCTCAAAATCCTCGATCGAAATGATGAAATTGGCACGATCCTCCTTTGTTTCGTTGCTTGAAAAATTATCAGGAGGCTTTGGAAGACTTGGAGGTAGTAAATTAGAGACAATAAACGACAGTATGGGAACTGTAGATGGTATTGGAACTGCCGAATCCGTATACAATTCGATCAGGCATAAAAGCCCGATAGTGGCAGGAGTCAAGTACCGTGCCATGACGAGGGCTTCCTGGATAATTTGTAGGGGGATACAGCATAACTTGGTTGCTAGCTCTAGTGGGGTTTGTCACGGTTAACTGCGGTAGTAAATCTCCGGATTTGAACCCATTGTTTCGTGTGAACGGTCATTAATTTCTTTCTCCAAGGTGTATTTGAGTTGGACCTCGATCTCTAAATAACCGCGTTACATGTTTGCGTTGGTAGCAAATAAATTCACGTGGTCACGTGGTCACTCTTTGAGTGATCACTAGACACACGAAACCACATGCTCTTATTATATTACAAGGGTTAAACTATGAAGGTTTCCTGCCATTCCATCTGATCTTTTCCCCATGTTTGCTCTTCAATTGGCCTTCCTCCAGTCCCCCATCTTCAATAGAACCGTCCGTTGTTGCATTATTCGTTGCCCATATGCTCTCGATAGAAATATCAAACTTTCCTGGCACTCGATCGATCAAACCAATGCCAATAGTTCTCACCTTTTGTCGCATCAGCTCTGTTTGTGGTTCCATCACAGTTCCATGGTTAGTGCGAACAAAATCATTCCACTTAATGAGAACAGTTTCCCATTCTCCCGGTTTTCGGGCATATACCCTGTGCTGGTGTATATCGCTTGGTACAATCGATTCCGTTTGCAGATTGACGAAGTATTTCCGTCCGTCAGACTTTATACGCATCGCCAAGTACGTATACGGGTCGATGTCCCATAAGCTCTTTCCAAATATTGTCGGTGGCCTGTCTCGAGTCCTCCAAGCAGCATAGCCGGTGCGTTGGATTTGAGGTTTGTTTGCTGGAAGATCAATTGATATATTGCCATGAAACCTTGCATATCCTCGGGAGTTATTTGGTGGTGTGGAATTCGAGGAGACATCGGACGGGATCCAGTCGAGGTTGGCTTTGGTAAATCCACCCATATCAGCATCGGAGATAACTTTACACGCGGCAATTTGTTCTGGGTCGTGGAAAGACGTTAAAACATAAGGAGCTGTGGGAAGCCTAATAGCTTCGCCCTTTAATGCTGTCAAGGTAAAAAATATCAGCAATTCGTCGTTGATAGGAAGGCATAGTGGTATAATGGACGGGCTTTCCTACCGAGCCTTGAATATCTCTGCAGCTCATCAATGCTTCGGCCAATAAAGCCTCGATTTAAACTCCCCGTGACTCTCATTCTGACTGCTGGAAGAAGCTTGTATCTCACTTCTTTCCGTCTCGATAACAGCAATCGTCGTACCCAATTGCAACTTTGGCTGGTGTAAAAACAAAACTAATTTAAGAAAGACGCCGATCGTGAAGTATTACAAGTAGCGGCATTCCATATACATCTAGATAAGCTCGTGGCCACCCGAACAAGATGAAAGCACTCGTTACTACTGCTGCCATTGAGACAAGTTGATGGTCTATCTATCTTTGAGGCTCAGTCATCGTCGGATAAATTATGGCGCCGTGGGCCGCACATATATGGTCCGTGCCCGCTGCTGAAAAACAACCCCACATGAGCTTCACTCAAAGCTCAGTTCAAACGTCATGCGTGCAGCCAACAACAAAACTTGTAGGTTTTTTAAGATTCTGAGCAGCGTCTTCTGAATGAAGTCACCCAGTCTTTCATTTGTCGGCATCTTTAACTGCGTGGCAACTTCCATTATTATCTGGATTGTCACCACATGGGCACGATGGCAGTGTGCCTCAACCTGGGAGTCTTGACGTCTGAAGCGAGTGAATAGAGAACAATTACAGCATCCATTGTAAGATAGATTTCAAGCATCCGCCTGGGATATTTTGTTTATCGTGTATTTATGCTTTAATAACTAGATCAGGTTTTAAAGTTATCCTATAATTGTTCAAATTTCTCCTTTCGGGGTGCCCTTCCAATGAAGACCTATACGTACAAGTTCGTGTATGGAGCAATCGTCCAACGGTAGTCACTGGTACCCGATATGAGGCCCTTGTGCACGTACAAAAAAAGTTCTCATGTGTATCTCTTAAATGCAATTGTTCTCATGGATTTTATCTATATATATATTTAAGGGAACTCTTTTTTGTTCAGACGGGAGGTGCCAAGCTTGTCCTCTCTACCGTTATTACAGGCTCATTACAAATGGCATCACAATAATCAGTGTATCGTTATTGAATTTAAGCTGGAGTAATCTGTGCTCTTGAAGCTATGGCTAATATCAAGTCGATACCTCGAAAAGAAGCGCGATCACCACATGACCCCCCTCCGACCCCCTTCGCGCTTAAGCCCTCGTGGTCAGGAACCACCGGTGCAAATTTAAGCCGACTTGCAAACAGTAGCATCGCCCAATTCGGTTCTTGAGCGGTTTCGTTGGCTCAAAATCCTCAAACGCGTATAGCGTCAATTTCTCTAGCGCGGTATAGGATCAGATAAATCGAACTCCCCCCC